>JAJLSG010000253.1:0-77629 GCA_030567495.1 Ambrosiozyma neoplatypodis | reverse complement strand
ATTGCCATTAGACTCATCGGATCAAATTTAATCGATATGTCATTGAAAAGTTTTGAAAAATTTTAAAGGAATATATATTATTATAATTAAAGAAAAAAATATAATTTCTTAATTTAGAAGACTATGCTGGCAAACCCCGTAAACACAACAACTGAGCTAGCTAGCTAGAACAATTATAATCAGCACTAGAGTAAATTAAACGATTTAAACCCGAATTTAAACCTATATATTAGCTATATAGCTTAATTTCTAGTAATGATGCATGAGTAGTACGGATATACATATATATCAGAATATTTGAGGTATTACCAGTTTTTTCTTACTTATTAAATATAATTACTTAATCAGGAATACAAATTTAAAAATGGTAAAAAAGTACTGTGAAGTACAGTGAAGTTGGAACAGGGCAATGATTTATTTTACTTTATACAAGTTTACACCAAGTACACATTTTATATCGCAGTTGACCTGGCTGAGTATAAGTATATAAATAATGGTTGGACAAATCTTCTAGAATATATAAAATGTATTAATTAATTGATATAATAATAAAATAAAAAGGAAAAGTTTGAAAGTTATAGTTGTAGGAAGACAATAGAGTTGTAAAAAGTATGGTATGGTAGATACTATCAATTATAACACAGTACATTCAATTTATATGAAACAATTTAATTAACGTATACGTATACTGTGTGAGTATGTAAAACTATAGCTGATCAATTTACCTGATTCATTAATTATAAGGTGAATTTATCTAGTACGTTGCCTTGCTATATATACCCTCATCAATTGAATGAAGCCATATAGAAAGTGTTGAAGCTGATCGAGGTAAAAAAAAAGTTAGTGATCGAACTTGTTTCATGAAAAGATGCTTCAATTTTGATTGCTTATAACCTTGACCTAGCTTATAATTGACATATTCATCCACCATAAATATAAATATATAAATGATTCAGCCAACCAGTTTCCAGATTACTATAATATATAGCGAGAGAAAGAAATAAAAGGCTATAAACTAGTATAAAGTGATATACATGTATTGCCTTTATACAGTTCAAATTTTGAATTTGTTCCAGAATTTATACATGGTTGAAATTGAACTATATATATAACACATACGTGTACGGTATTCGTACATCTCATTTAACTCAGTCTAGATCGAATCTTGTATCAAGTTGTATGGTATGAATCTATAGCAAAAGAATCAAAAAGAGAGATATAAAAAAAGCTACGATATCTAGAATTATATTAAATTTCAAAAATGTTGAAGTAAAATTAAATTGATAAAATTAATGATATAACAAATACACTATATACACTACAGTACATGTAGCTGTAATATATTCTTATCTCTTCTAATTTCAGATCAAATATATATATATCACCAGATTGCTTTATGTTCTACGTACGTACGTACGTACGTATATATATAGAACAGTTATATAGACGTACGTTTATAAATTATATATAAAAAACTGCTTAATTATAATTTTTATAAAAATCAATCAAATTGAATTATAATAATATAATTTAATTGAATTAAATAATTTTAAAACCCCTTCTATTCTCATTAGTTTCTATATCACAGTTGGCTAATTGGTGCTTTTGATATCAATCGCTAGCTAATTTTTACCAGCTAGTTGACCTAATCAAAGGCACTGCTGTTAATTTAAATCAATTTAACAATTTAACGTCTATATATATAGCTGTCAATCAATATACATGTACATGTATTTGAATTTAATATGACTGTATAACTATAGCTATAACATTCCTTTAGTTGTACATATATTCTGGTTCTAGTTTGACCTATAGCTTAATTACGATATCAATTATAATACAATTAATTAATATAAAATTTATATATGTATTTAAGCTGTTTAAACTGATAAAGCTTCCATTCACAGAAGCTTGTATATATGTCACAGCTATAGATCGATATAATCAGGGGATAAACTATAGAGAAGGAACTTGAGTACTAATGGTGTCATAAAGAAGTTTATCATGATTCGATAAAAAAAATTTAAAAAAAAATTTGACTGTTGATTTTTCAATTAATTACATGTAACTGTCTGTACGTACGTAGACTCTGTTATAGTTACCATTAATATTTTATCACCGATTGATTATATATATATGTTAATTGAATTGATTATAGTATTAGTTATAGGAGAAGATGTGGTATTTACCGATTACTAAATCTGTAAATTTTTGTTTAGCTAGCTTAAATTGTTGCTAGAAACCTGAAAAAAAAATTTGTAAAGAAAAAAAATATGATTTGATCTATAATCTAAATTCTATATAGACTTAATAAAATTAATATTATGGAAAGAAAGATCTATAGGTATATATAGGCCCTTAATTATCATCAATTAAAAGCAAACAGCTAGACCACCTGAGTCTTAATTAATTGAATTGAATCTATATCTAGAAATATCGGTCGGTCGGTATATATTTGTGTAACCCCCACCCACTTTGGACCTTATAAGTTATAACCTTTATAACCTTTTAAAAAGTTTTAACCCTTGTTAATTTGTTGATAATTCAACCAATACCAACACAGTTACAGAACTTTGTGCTAGATATCGGACAGTGATAAATTTTTTTTAGGTGAGTCAGGCCCAATTTAGAAAGAGTCATCCACTGAAACGAAACGAAACACGCTTGTTCTGGTATAGGTGCGTGAATTACGTAATCCACCATATGGTCGGAGTTAATATTATAGAGAAAGCTCGAGCGAGGGAGGGAGTTCGATCGATCGTGAGATTTGGTTGGGCCGGCCGGCAAGCTAGCTTAATTTTGCCTGCCCCTGGGGGATCGAGCGAGCTCAGTCCCCGCCCGTGGCAGGCGTAGGCTAAGTATGTGAGCTCGTGGTGAGAATTTAAAATTGGCAATTTGTGGGGATCAAACAAATTCTCCTAACTAGATATTAATTTGGGAGTTACAGCTAGCATTAACACTTTAAGGGTTATATAATGTTACAATTTATAGCTAGATACAACTATAAGTTCATACAAGAGTAGAGTAAATTCCACAATGATTATAACCCTGGTTGAACTCCACCACCACCAGTGCCACCACCACTTGCACTTAAAATTAGAATTGCTGTGTTGACTCTTAATTATATTAAAAACGATAAGTGCATGCACGTTGTTAATAAAAATGCAGAGTGAGAGAAAAAATTTAGGAAAAAAAATAATTTAAATCAAGACACGTCAAAAATCGCGGTTTTAAGTTGTTGTGGCTCTCTCTCTTTATAAACATCGACTCATTTCAAACAGGTATATATAGCTCAGTGTTTTCCTCTTTTTCCCATTTCAAAAATCACTTCTTACTTTCTCCTTCAATATTTATATAAGTTCATCCAATCTAAATAAGATCCTTCTACTATATACAATACACATAATCATGAGTGCCTTTAACGATTTCTGTTTAGTTTGTGAAAAAGTTTGTGATTCAAACCAAATTTATTGCTCTGATAATTGCAGACAGTTAGATCAAGAACAATTATTATCTCCAACTTTATCTGATTCTTCATCATGTTCTCATGATCACAATCAACAACATCAACATCCAATACCCGGTATTATTTCTCCTTTATTAACTCCTCAATTAAATAACTCAAATTCAAATGCTGGCTATTCAAATATACCAATCAAAAATTATACTTATACTCCAGTTATTCCTTTATATTTAAAGTCTCCAAGAGCTGATTTATCTTATGAATCTCCAATTTTAATGAATACTTCAAATCATTATGCAAATAGTTATTATGATTTAGATACAAATAGATTAGATTTAAATGTTTCTAATGATAATTCAATTACTTACAACTCAATGAGTGCATTAACAAATTCAAATAACAATGCTGCTAATGTTTCTGATGTTTTAACTAATTGTGCTTCTGAAAATTACAAAAGATGGTTGTCTCATAATTAATCATTTTATTTTTATTGAAGCTGGTTATTCATTTTTCTTTTATTTTATTATCATTTTGTTGCTTTTATTATTATTTTGGTGTTCATTTCATTATCTCTTTGGGTTGCTATTAAAAAAAAATTCATTACAAAAAAAACTTCTTTTTTTGGAAATACTGGGTATTTCATTATAAAATCATTCAAACAAAAAAAATTTCATTTTTGCATATATTCATTTTTCTTTTCATTATTATATAACAATTTATCAAATTACAAAAAATTTAAATTAAAAAATAGAGTTACTTAACAATATTAAATTAAAAAACAAAAAAAATTTAAAAATATATATTAACTTCTTTTATATATTTGTTCTTATATATATTATCTCTCTCTTTTTGAATTATTTTACATACCTTTTGTTAGTAAGTTATCTTTTATAACTTCTAAATTTCTCTTCTGTTAATATAAATCTTTCCTACGATATATTATTATTATTTTGCTCAATGCTCATATAAAACTACCTCAGGTATACACTAAAACGTATAAATGTAAATTTTCTTAATTGTTGTGATCCGAATTGAATCTTTAATTATTGATCTACTGGAGATTCAGTGGAGAATATATAGCAGATCATAAGATTCAAGAAACCTTACATATCTTTCTGAAATTGATCAGTTTTATCATTTCATATTAACTCAATTGTAGAATATACGATTGATCATTGATGGGTTAATACGTTAATTACACCATGATTCAAATGATTCAACTTCATTCAACTCAACTCAACTCGTCCCAACAAACAAAATATAACAAATTTGTTTTTTGAACTTTTTTCAAACTAGCCAGCCATATGCGTTGTTCATTTCAGCTACAGTTTAGTTGACTACGATGAGCCAACTTATATAGGAGTTCTCAGATATAGCTCTAGCGGAGTCTATAGCTACTATTGTTTAAGCTAGTCCAGTCTCCTTAATTATTTAAAAAAATTATCTATAGAGGGATCACGTCCTCACGCAAGACTCGATCGATCCCCCCAACAGTTTGATAAGGAGTTTAGTCTAGTTTCAATCTACTGATTGTTGTTGATAACTTGATAAGCTACTAATTATAAAGAGTAGTTACAACAACAATTAACGTATGATATGTATTGGACAGTATACTTTAACTAGCTGTGCACGTAGTATCCAAAGAATTCAATATACAGATAAAGATAAGGAAATTTGCTCAAAAGTTCACAGCTAGCTGCTATACATATACACTGCTTCAGCTTAATTCAACTTCGAATTTTTTTTATAAAATTAAACTTGAAAATATATATATAACGTTGTTATTAACGTACGTATATACACCGTTACACAGTTACGGTTACACGTATACAACAAACTGTAGATATTTTAAAACGTTTTAGCACGAGCTAACTAGTTGATGTATTTTGGTATAAAAGCTTTTTGGTGATATCCGTTCTGATCGGTTTGAATTTACAATTAATGTCAAGTAAATTCAAATACATGTATGATTATTACATATATATGTACATGTAAATATGGATGATATAGATTTTGATATAGTGTCTAATTGTATGTTTTAAAGGGGAGCTAAATAGCAGCTAGTACGTAAACACTGTAAAGTAAATTTAATCTGTGGGGTATTTTTGTTTGTGTTTACCTTTAATTATTTATTTTCAATTAACGTCCCTCTTCCTTTATTAAGCCTATAGATAGATGAAGCATAAGAATGCAAGACTATAGTTAAGGCTCCAATAAGATATATATGGATTATGGATATGTCAACTACGATCGATTAATAATTTTGATTGATTGAGTTACTTTAAATTGAGTATATATGTATTCGTTTATATTTATTTATATCCATCGATCATATCGATATACATATACCTCGTATAATCAAGCTGTATACTATCTCCAAGAAAATAGAAACAGAACTTTATAAATGATGATGATTAGTGATTTCTTAATTTGGTTATTTTTATATGATTTGATGGATCTATCGATTAAAGATTTGTATATCATATAAATTAAGTGTGGACCTTTGAGGGACAGCCCGGACAGGTACATCATGCTACCATTTTATTTGTACCGTTATACTATACTGTAAGTAGTGCCTGTATTACGTATATAAGTTATATCGATCCCTCTAAAACCTAGCTATATATAACGATAATCGTTCATATATATGGCTTTAATTTTTAATTTGAGCTATAGGTTTTGAACTTTTGAGTTCTTTGATTTGAGCAGTTTGTGCTCAAATCTCAAATTCACTCTTCAAGTTAAATTGTTTAACTATTTTTTTTTTAAAAAAACTCTATAAAGCCTGTAAAACACAACCAATTTCTAGCTATTCAGGTATAGACATTATATAATTCAATTAATTTGGTTAATTTGATTTTATTTATATAAAAAAATGAATTAAATATATATAAAAAAATCACTTTAATTTGCACAGCAACTTGTGAAAAAAAATTTTTTGATGTTTCAAAAACGTGCCGGTATACGTGCCCACGTTTGTGGAATTTTGAAAAACAACAAATTAACAATTAAGCTATAGCGTATTAATTACATACATGTATATGTAATTGAATACAAGTTATCCAACTTAATTATATAGCACATATGTATTATGATAGACTTATAACAACTACAATTAACTTAAGTACAATCAGATACATATATATCGACAATTTTACAGACTATACAGTTAAATGAAGTTATGAACTCTTTAAATCTATAAATCCGGTACATGTATCCTCTAAAAAAAAAAACCTCGATCCGTTGACTCCGCGTCGCGCCGTTAATTGCATTAAGTTTGTACTCAGCGTGAATGAGGCTCATATTTTAGTGAAAAATTTTCAAAAAATCGATTTTTCCAGAACTAAAGTGTTCCATATTTAGGAACCGACGGCTCAAATGGCTTTGTGTGTAAATAATCTGCATTCTAGAAGCGAAATTTAATAATAGAGTTCAGGATCATGTGGCATTGACAGCTGTTCGCGAGTTGTTTTAAAAAAATATGAAATTTGCTGTGGTTTCATGTTTTTTTTATATAGGAATTACAAATTTCATATACATGTAAAAAGTTTTTTTTTTCGTGTACCCGGCCGCCAGTATACCCTTCATTATAAGGGTTTGTTTGTTTTTGTTTAAATTTGTTAATATAGTTAAAATTGTTTTAAATTTTAATTGTGATTAATTTCATATATACGTATATAATGAATGATCGAATTAATTGTCTTGTTTATTAATTTATGAAATCGGAGAAGGGAGCAAGTTGTTCTTCATAAGCATTTTAAACTAGCTACTTTGATTAAACATTTTAATGAGTAAATATCGATCTGGAAGAAATTAATTTGAATTAATGAAAGTATTATTATATGGAACTACTTTGATGGAACATGATCAATTACAAGTTTCAAATATTCAAAATAAAGGGTATAACGATGATCGATAGTAATAGTTATGAAATATATTTATTCTGATGAACAATCAGGAACTAAGTTTTACAACTTATATTTTATTAAGAGTTAAAACATATTTCCATCTTCAGATACATGTAGAATAGCCTGAAAAGAGGAATGATACTTTAATTTACAACTTAAAAACAACTCTCAAGATGTATTTCAATTTTCTTTCTTTATATTCTAGTCATTCTACATGACTTTTAATAATTCAGTCTAGCTTACTAAAGTAATTTGAAACTTTTAGATATTTAAAACTAAAATAAAATTAATACAATTTAAAGTGAACATAAAGTTATATAGAAAAAACATAATAATCAAATCTAGAAGGATCAAAGTTGAATACTTCTAAATTTTCTAAATAAAATTATCAAGAGTCTAACTTAAGCACTACTAGCACCTCTGACAATATAAATATGATCACCATCTTTTATTTCTTTAACAACTCTACCAGAAAATGGTATAAATATAAAGTCTTCTTCTCCATCAACAATATCAGCTTCTTTCTTTTCATCATCTCTTAAATTTCTAAAAACAAACAATTTCTCAGCTTTTGAAGTTGATGATTTATCATTAATATTTTTAATTTTCATTAATTCAGAAACATTATCCAACAATCTACCGATTGGCCAGGCTTTACTAACATATAATGGTACAACTTTTGATTTTTTATCATCTGCTGCAATTTTCTCTTCTGGTATATATTGTGCATAAATATATATTCTTTCACTCATTGAAACTTTAGGTGATCCTTTAGCTAATTGTTTCAATTTTGATAATTCAACTATCTTTTGAGCAGCCGATCTCTTCTTTTTAGATGATAAACTTGATGATGAGGATTTAAATATAGATAATGGTGATGATGAACTAGTTTTCTTTTTAGAGAATTTTATAAACTTTTTAAGTTTTTGTAATGCTTGATTAGCAGATTCATCAATTAATGAATTTGATATAAGTCTTGAAGCAATTGTATTTTTAGGTTTATTCGTTCCAACAGTTGGTGAATCAAATAATTTAGCTGATTTAAATTTATCTTCTAAAGATGCATTTTTTCTAACTGTATCCATATTAGGAAACAAACTTGATGATGATGGTAGATTTGAAGTATCATGATATGGTAATCTTGAAGAATTTGTTGCTTTACATTCATGTTCATTAAAATTCAATCTATGATCAGAACAAAATGATAAATGGCATTTTTGGCATGTATATGGTAAGAAATCTAATTTTCGGCAAATAGTGCAATGAACACCTATTTCCATTAATGTGTCATCTTTGTTTTTAATAGCAGTCATAATTAATCTTGTTGTGTATTTTGGAATAAAAGATTGAAATATTGATAAACTTGTAATCAACTTCGATCCAGTATTTATAACCGGATTTATTTTCGAAGGCGGTGGCAAAAACGTGAAGCGAGTCACGTGAAGCGGATCTCAAATTTTTTTTTATCAGAGCTTTATATGGAAATCACAATCAAAAACCAAAAACAACTTTCTAGAATCATCTATAAATCAATTAGTAATCCATTCTAACATGATCTGTGATTTAAATGTGATATACCCAGTCACTGATTTTACAACTAAAATTACAAATGATCAATTAAACAAATTAAAATTGTTATTAGGTACACTAGAACAGTTAGGTTATACACATATATCATTAAATTTTAGATACAATGCACAATTAATTAAGAAAGTACCAAATAATTTAAATGAATTAAATCCAATAAACTTAGATGATTTTAAAGAATTCAAAGAAAGATTAAAAATATTCACTAGAATAACGGTTATAGTAAACGATTCATCACAATTTCAAAATATCTCAAAATTTCAACAAGTTTTTGATTTAATTTCTGTTGAACCAACAAATGAAAAAACTTTACAAACTTGTATATCCAATTTAGATGTTGATTTGATTTCATTGGATTTAGGTAATAAGTTACCATGCTATTTAAAACATAAAACAATTTGTTCTGCTATTGAAAAAGGTATATTTTTTGAAATTAAATATACTGATTTAATCAATTCAAAAACTATAGCAATGACTATCTCGAATACAAAACAATTGATTAGAGCTTCAAGGGCAAAAGGTATGATTTGTTCATCTGGATTATCAATAGATACAATTCATTATGCTAGAAATTTTAATAATGTTATTAATTTATTGAGTTTAATTGGATTAGATAATAGTAGATCATCTCAACTTTTTAAAGATTGGAGTTTAAAAGTTTTATTAAATGGAAGGTTAAGAATTAAGAGTTTTAAACAAGCAATTGTTGTTGCTGGTGATGATGGGTTAATTGATAATGATTTAGAAGTTAAAAAATCTGATAAAAATAGTTCAGTTAATATTAAAGTTGATGCTACTGGATATTTAAAGAAAAGAAAAGGTGAAACTATATTAGATAGAGAACTTAAGAAGTTGAAGAAGTAGTTTGATCATTATATATTTTACTTTGTATATTACTAATAAATGTTTTTAATTATTATATTAAAAGAGAGAGAGATAGAGGGAAAATGAGGAATCAGGATGTAAAGAATGCAAAAAGTTAAAATATATAGCAAATAGATAGAAATAAAGGAAAAGGCATTCCTTTCAAGTTTTATAAATATAAACATTACTCTTTTTAGATTTTTCATCAGATGATGATGATGAACTATGCTTTATTTTCTTAGGCGATGTAGAAATAACACTTGTAGATATATCAATCTTTCGTTTAGTTGGACTTGTAGAATCAGGTGAATGAGCCTTCGGCTTAGGTAATGGAATTATAGGTTTTCGTATATTAGTTGAAGTTAATTGAGATTGTGAAATCTTTGAAATTTGTTTGAATGAATTAGGTTGATGTGAACTAACTTGTCTTAACACTGTTGGTCTTCTTTTATTAACTGCTTGACCTAGAAATTGAGCTCGAAGCCTATTTTGATGTTTTGCCTTTTGTAATAATGAACTTTTAAAACCTCCATTACTAACTTGATTTGATAATTGATTATTTGATCTTTGTGATCTCGATGAAGAAATTGGTATTATAACATGATTTAAAGCTTTCACTTTATTCTTATTCTTTTCATAATTTAAACTTTTTGTTAATAATTTTAATTTTTGAGTAGCATCAGATCTTTGTTTTTCACGTTCATTATAATAAATATCATATAATTCTCTTGATGGTAATCTATATTTGACTCCATTGTTTTTAATTTGAATCTTTTCAGTTGGTCTATCATTAAAATCTCTTTCAATAAGACATTTCCATAATGAATCAGAATAAGTTATAATATGTGGAGAATTTAATTCAATTTGCTTTAATGATTTAGCTGATTTTTTCTTTAAAATAGATTCAACAAGATGATAAGGAGCATTACCAATATCATTAATTAAATGAGCATTCTGTAGACATTTCAATTTACATAATTGTGTTAATTTTAAAGCACCTGTTTTTGGTTCTGATTTCTCTATGTACACCATTGATTCAAATTTTTATTAATTATGTTATAAGTGTATGTTTTTGAGCTTTTTTCTTGCTGAAAATTGGTTATATGGACTTTTGTAATCTATACTGGTTGCAATATAATTGTATTATTTTATTTATCTGGGTTGTAGGCGGTATATTGATCATGAGACTGATTTTGGAAGAGGAAACACACTTTAAATAAAAAAAACGATAACCAGGTCAAAATAACTGCGAAGCTGCGATTTAAAAATTTTGCTATAATTTTTTACTCTATTTGATTAACTTGGGTTGTCTTTTCTCGTCAAATGGTCATATTGTGCTAATATATATACAAAAGAAAAATAAAGAAGTTTTTAATCCAGTAAGAGAAATTATATTAAAAAAAAAAAGGAATAGAAATTACCTAACTATAAATAAAAAAAAGCAGATGTTCCAGCAACTCCTTCAACAATTAATTAAATTATTTTTATAGATTTAAAATTAGCATAACTTCATTTTAACAATTTTGGTTTTTGAAGATAATCATCTCTCACATAAATAAAGAATGATATAATATAAATAATAAAACTAAGTGTTCAACATTTAAGCAGAATCAGTTGGTCTTTTTCCACAAAACCAATTTAATGCATAAGCTTCTTCAGCTGGAACAGTTGCAGTACCTTCAACTTTAAAAGTGATAGTACAACCTTTCTTGAAATAAAATGTATCACCAGGTTGAATAACTTTAGAGAATCCAGTTTCATCAGAAACAGTGAATTTACCATTAACTTCTAAATTAACTTTCATTTCATCGTATGTATAAGTATAAACTAATGGTTCACCTGCTTCTTGTTTATAAAATCCACATGAAATTTGATCTTCTGTTGGAGCATCAGATGTAAAAGTATCTGATAAGAAAGAATTATTACCTGGAGATGGAATTGCACCTGGTTGAACAGAGAAACCATTTTCAGTTGATGGTGAGTAAAATAAAGGCATGTTTTATATAAATTTGAATTGAGTTAGTTTATGTGTATGTAGTAAAGAAATGAATTACTTTAACAATTGATAATAATAATAATAAAATCATGAATTATAAATCAAACTGGGTATTCTGTGGTATTTAAATAAAGAAATATCAAAATGGAAGCTGGATATCATATCCCAATTGGGAATTCACAAGGACCATCGAGAAAAGCGGGTTTGAACGATAACGAAGACATTTTCAACCTATATAGCTGCGCATGTAAACAGGTTATACGTGACATTGATCTGATCTATAGACTATATATAACTAGCGGGTTTAGGGTCTTTATACTGGTTTGTTATATATATACATGTACATGTTAATGGTGAATTATCCTCTTTAAGAATGGATAAATTAGGAAGGTTGTAACTTATAGGAAGTTCAGTCGGTAGTTTTCTCGCTTATAAGTTGAGATTCTTTGAGAATTATTTCGATTCTCTATATAGGTTGGTTTAATTGTACAGTTACAATGAATTGAATTGGGGGATACTAGCTATAGCTATATTATAGTTGTTTGTCTTATAAACAGCTATCTTTAAATTGAGTTAATTGACTGACTGTGTGTATACGTATAGAAGAAGAAGTGGGTGAAATCAATTGATCAATTTCTTTATGGAAGTCATTTGGACCAAACAAACCACCACCCCTAAGTTACTAACCAATTAATCTATAGCTAGAGCCTATATATACGTACAAGCTAGCTATAGGTCAATTCAAGAGGAGATGATATTAACAATTAATATATGGTAGATAAGATATAACTGACATCAAAACAGGTCAGCAATGCTCTTTCTCTTTCCAATTTGAGACTGGGCGGACATTGCGACCAAATCGGGAAATTTTGTTCTTGTATCTCTTTTCTTGGTTCATTTAATTATAAATATGAACATGAATCCTGATTTAAACTCTCCAAATGTTTTGAATAATACTCTTTTATAGGATACCATCAATTCAATTGATTTACTAATTAACTAAATAATATTCCAAAATGCCTGTGACAATTATCCCAAAGAGTGAAGGTTTTGATAAATTACCTCCTGTTGTTGGTCCAACTTCTTTTCTAGGTGATAGTCAAACTTCAGATGCTGCTCCAGCAGAACAAATTACATCTGGTTTCTATAAACAAGTGGCCGGTGAACCATTAGTTTACACTTATACATATGATGAAATGAAGGTTGTTTTAGAAATTAAAGGTGATGTTACAATTTCTGATGAAACTGGTAAAGTTACCAAACCAAAAAGAGGTGATGTTTATTATTTCAAAAAAGGTTGTACTATCACTTTTAAAGCTGAAGGTGAAGGTGCTTTTGGTTATTTCTTTTTCACAGGTTTAAAACAAAATGGTGTTTTATAGGTTATAATCAATTAACACATATTATTTATTCCAATTAGGTTATTGCAATACAAAATTATTCTCTCAGATCTTACTATGTTTTCTCTCTTTTTTTTGAGCTCTTTTATATATAGTTTTATTACTTCAATTAACTGGATTAATTGCTTTTAATCGAAATATTAGCATTGAAAAATATATTCATGGTAAAATTGATATGATCTTAATTACGATGTAATTCTAAAACGTTTAAAATATAATAGCTAACACAAACCCTTCTTAATCTAGCTTATAATTTAATTTAATTAATTTAATGCGATCATATATATTTCTATTTACATATATTTAATTTAATTAAGGTTCAAGATTCAAGATACAGTTTAATTACAGATCGATATTTATCACTGTATATGATATATATATAGGATTTAATTAAAAAAATGACTATTTGTGACTCACTATAAAACGACACACCTATCTTCAAAAAACATGCAGGACCCTGAACTGCATGGGCCTGAATCCCAATACTTTATATATATAGTTGTGAAAACCGGACAGGGAGCTTATGTTAATTTTTGGAATTTATGTTAATTCTCGCTCATAGTTAAGCCATAGTTAAGAAATAGCATAAATCGCAAAAATTAACATAAGCTCCCTGTCCGGTTTTCTCGACTATATAGATAAATTTACTTTAATATAAATTTCGGTTAGAGACGGTCTCTTTGGAAATAAATTAATACATTTAATTAATTAAATTGAATTATAAGTTATAACTAATTTATAATCAAGCGAATTAGGGTAGCTTATTAATGAGGTTTCCAGGACCCTGAGTCACATTGGACCTTCATTAAATTCAAATTGACATTTGACCATTCAAACATGTTTTCATCAATATGAGTTTTGGTTGAATATTATAGCTATACGTAGTTAACTCACACGTATACCGTGATGTAGAGCGTGAAGAAGCGTGTTCACTGTTCGGGATTCGGTTTTGGTATTATTTTTCAGTTGACTCACAGTCTCAGCTAGGTTACTGTAAACAGTTGATTCTCTTATTGTTCGTTGGCTTATATATATGTACATACATACGAATTAATTAAAGGGTTTGATGCATGAAATTGATCAAATATTATTGATTTAATTAGATGCTTTAGTCTTACTTTCTTGCATGGCCATGAATTAATGAAAAACTACTTTATATAAGGGACGACTGCCAATTTTGAACTATATAAAGTTTCATACTTTCCCCCTTTTTTTTTCAAAATTTATCAATATTCAACCAATTTAATAAAGTCTTTTTATTTCAATTAATTATAAACTATGAATACTTCTTCTAATTCCTCTATTACGCGTCCTATTTGCCACTCTGATGAGTCAAATCCAAATAGTGATACCGTTACTATTAATAATCAAGATATTGAATTTGAACATATTCTACCATCTTTTGAAATGCACAATTTTATGTTAAATAGAACTATTCTAGATACTGAGAATGTAGTTGATTCAAATATTCATCAGCCTCCTGCTTATAATTCAGAAATTTGGTCAGATTGTTCTAATCCAATTGATAATAATAATTTTGTTGATCCAACTTTAAATCCAGATATGATTGTTTTAAATAATCTTAAAAATTTACAAACTTTACATTTACCATTAAAATTATCCATTAAATTATTGAAAAAACCACCAAAAAATGATTCATCTCCTTGTGGTCCAACTGAATCAACTTTTAGAGATTATAAACCTGGTGATATAGTATCTGGTTATATCTTAATTGAAAATACATCCAGTCATCCAATTCCATTTGAAATGTTTTTAGTTTCTTTAGAAGGTACAATTACTGTTAGATCATTTGCTCCCAATGTTGAATCATATAAAAAACCATTAATTAGAAAGAAATTCTTAACTATGTATGATCTTAATGCCTGTTATCATAGTGGTTGTATTGGTGCTAGTATTGGATTCCATAGATGCAATGAAAATTGTCCTGATAATGATTATATATATGGTCTTCCTGAAAACCAAGTGTTGTTACCTGGTATGAAACGTAAAAAGATATTTATGTTTAAAATACCTGAATATTTGTTAGATATAGCTTGTGAGCATCAATCTCCTGAACATATAAAATTACCCCCTACTTATGGTATTGATATTGAAAGTTTCAATGGTGAAGCTAGAAATATTGAAATTGATGAAAGTTTTGGTTATGGATGCTTATACAAACCTGGTTCTCCTATTAAAGTTCCTGATTTGAGTGATCTTGGTCAGTCTGTTAATTATTCAATAAATGCTAGATTAATTGGTAGAAAATTAGAGTTTTATAAACAATTTTATACTAAGCAAACTAGTGATGATTATAGTTTCATTATTTTAAAAAGCTCACAATCATTTTTCAAATTATCTACTGCTGCTTCTGATATTAATGGTGATGAATCTCTTCAACATCTTCCAACTTATGAATCAACTTGGTATTTTAAATCAAATGTAACTACTGATCAACAATTACAACATTTACAAAAATTGTGTGATGATGAACTTGATAAAATGAAACTTACAAATGATTTAATTGAAGCTGGTGTTACTGATCAAATTATTATTGATGAAATATTGAATAATAGATCTCCAAGTAAAAAACATGAACAATTAACTCATTCATCTGGTTATTTTGATGACTATTTTGGTGTGTCATATCCCAAGAAATCAGTTGGACTAGTTAAAAATGCTACTTCTGGTCGTATGAATAAAAGTTTATTCAGTAAACATGAAGGTGAAATGATGATTGAGTTATCAACTTCCGATAAGAATTCAATAAATGCTATAGTTCCTGAAAAGATGAAAAATATTATATCAATTAGATCTTCTACAGATAAAGCTGTTCCTTATCCTCTACCATTATTCAAAAAATCATTTTCACCAATACCATGTTCAACCGTCTCAATTAAAGAATCAACTAACAGTTCTACATCTGAAACTTTATTTGAAATGCATATAAATTCATTGGCTACATCAAATTCATCAAATAATCATCCTACAACTTCTGAAAATTCATCAAGTTTACGATCATTACAAGATGTATCTATTAAGAGATCGACTGATAAAATCAAATTTGAGTTAACTTTCAATCCTAAAAGAAATTCAAGTCCGCCTGAATCAATTACTGTTAAACCACTTTTAGAAGTTTTAAATTTACAATCAGAATCATCAATTCCTTTGAATTTAGATGGTGAATTTTTCTTAGAATCATCAGCGATTGAAAGTGCATTTGATAAATTAAATTTATTAAAGAAAAAAATATTTGAAAATTTAAATAAACTTGTGAAAGAATCAAAGAAAAATAAATTGAGAGTTACTACCACTTTATATAATGATTTGATTTCACTGAATAAATTGATTTTAACTATAAATTATGTCTCTATTTTCAAAAAATATGAAAATTTAAAATTAGATTGGAAGTATCAACCTTCCTCACAAGGTGGTACTTATAAATGTGATTTTGAAATTGATTTGATTATTGATGAAAAGTTACATAAATTGAATAAACTTCATTTGATTCCTGGTTTTCAAGCTTGTTTATTAAGTAGATTATATTCAGTTAGATTTGATATTAGCTGTTCAAAGAGTAAATTTAAAGAAAATAGTGTTTTTGCTACTCTTCCTATTAATATAGTTTAGTTTTTTTTTTTGTGTAATTTATTTATTTAGATACTTTAATACATTTTCTCCCTTAGATTATTTATATTCATTACAAATATCTGAATGGAAAACCCCTTCTTAAGGTTCAGATTCGAGCAAACATCCGCACACGTTTTTCCGAAATTTTAACTATGCAAAATTTACAGACGATTAAATCAATAACAAACTAAAGTTTAAGAACCTTTTGTTTTGTCCTTTTGCAACAAAGAATCACCCCTATAACTAAAAAATGGACAAATAACACTTTATTTACTTATTGAATATCAAAATTATCATGAGCTCGTCTTATATACCTTCCCAAGATATAAAATTTGAACATATCTTGCCTTCGTTTGAAATGCACAATTTTATGTTTAATAGGACAATTTCAAGTAAAGAAAACATTATAAATCCAAAAGAACCCCCAAATTATGAAAATGATATACTATCTTCAGCTAATCCAACTACTCAAAATGAATATGAATATGCTGACCCAACTTTAAATCCAGATATGATCGTCTTGAACAATCTCGATAATTTAGAAACTCTTAATGTTCCAATTAATATATCAGTTGTTTTAACGAAGAAACCACATATTAAGAACAGTTTTGATGAAGCTGAATCGAAATTTAGAGATTATAAACCTGGTGATATTGTTACTGGATATATTATTATTGAAAATACATCAAACCATGAAATACCTTTTGAAATGTTTTTAGTTTCATTAGAAGGCCAAGTTACAACAAGACCTTATAATTCAATTGATAAAACATTTATAAGAAAAACATTTTTGAAAATGTATGATCTTTGTGCTTGTTATCATTTTGGTGATATTAATGTTGGCCCATCTGGTGATAGATATGGTCAAACATGTCCTCAAACTGGTGCTAAATATGGATTAAGAGCAGATCAAATGTTGAAACCTTTTACAAAATATAAAAAATTGTTCATATTTAAATTACCTCATTATTTACTAGATACAATTTGTACTCATCAATGCCCTGAACATTTAAAAGTTCCTCCTTCATTTGGTATTGATGCTGAATGTTTTGATGGAAAAGCTAAAGAAACTAAATTTGATAGTTCTTTAGGATACGGTGTACTTAAAAATGAAAATGGTGCACCAATCAAAGTCAATGATCGTGCTAATTTTGGTCAATCTATTTCTTATTTTATTAATATTAAAATGATCGGTAGAAAATTAGATGCATATGAACAGTTTTATAGTAATAAAAATCATAATTATGATTTTATTATTTTGGAAGATATTCAACATTATTTTAGAGTTTCAACTAGTAATTCGGAATTTCAAGATTCAGAATGGCTTTTTAAATCTAATTTAACTACAGATCAACAATTCAAACAATTTCAAGGTTTAATTAATGATCAAATTGAAGAATTACAACTGAAAGTTGATTTACTTGATAATGGTATTACAGATCGCTTATTAATTAATGATATTATAAGTGACAAACCAAATAGAAAGAAAAATAATGAATTATTTTCTGAATCTGAATTTTCTGATAGATCAAAGGTTACTGGTATTGCTAGAAATGTTGTTTCAACTATTGTTCAAAAATCTTTATTTAGTAAAAGTGAAGGTGAATTGATGATTGAAATTTCTTCTTCTGATTCAAATTCAATAAATTCTATATACCCTAGAAAACTTGAAGAGAAAATTATAACTGAAAGAAATGCTACAGATTTAAATTTTAAATTCGTTGAAGAAGATGTTTTTTCACCTAGTTCTGAAAAATCAAATAGCATTTTTAGTTTTTCATCTAAAAAATCATCAAGGCCTACACTTAATAACTCAAATTCATTTAATAACGTTTCTAGAGAACTTAATGTTAAATCTTTACCAATTCCTGGATCATTACCAAGCTATACAAGAAAATCTTCAACCCCAATCAAGGTGTCCTTAACCTTTAATCCTCCTAAAAGTGGATCAATACCACCTGAATCAATTATAATTAGACCTTCTTTAAACATGATGAATTTACAATCCGAAATTCCAATTCCTTTTAGTTTTGATAATGAATATTTAATGGAATCGTCATCAATTGAAACAACAAGTGTTAAAATCTTGGATATGAAGAGAAAAGTTTTAGATGATTTAATTAAGATTGAAAATTTAACAAAACCTCATAAATTATTAATTTCCAAAACATTATTTAATGATTTAAGATCATTAAATAAAATAATTTATACAAATTCTAATCATTTAATATTTAAAAAAATTGAAAAAAATAATTTAAATTGGAAAAAAAATTCAAAAGGTATTTATTTTACTAATTTTGAAATTGATTTAATTATTAATGATGATGCTGATTCATATATTAATAAACATTCTGTTTCTATTCTTCCTGGTTTTCAATCATGCTTATTAACTAGATTATATTCAGTTAAATTTGAGTTTGGTTCTTCAAAGGCAAAGTTTAAAGATGGTAATATATTTGCTACTTTACCAATTACTGTTGTTTGAGTTTAGGGGCTCTCTTCACTTAAAAATATATACACGTGTTCCTTTTTTATATATTATGCATACAACATATATAACTCAAGTAATTAATATGGACGTTTATACATGTACAAGAGATCTATATTGTTAATATAAAGAAATTGTAGTTTGATAAAAACCTGGGTTTCCATGATAACGATCGTTTGCACAGCACAGCCTTGAACCTCCTTTTTTTTACTTCAACACTTTTCAAAATTTTCAAATCTATAAAAACTGAGATTATAGTAATTCAAATTTTACATTCATAAATACAATTTTTTATCGCCGTTAAATAAACTAAATGAAGTAAATCTTTTTCAGAGAGAGATCTAATTAAAGTGGGGTCGGTTACTTATAATCTATATTCGATATATTTTTTGGTTTCAGTGTTTTATGTATGGCTGTCCGGGTTAAAGCCTAGAATATACTTTTAAATTTTCTAAAGGTACCACCACTTTTAAAAAATTAAGGGATAGATCGAATGTATATTTACTTAATTAAGAAATACTCAATTGTTTCGTTGATTTTTCGGAAACCTAATTATAAAATATAGGATTGATTCATAAAAAAAGAGGGTGTAATTTGAAATAGGAGGCATGGTCTTTCTTTCTCTTCCTTTTTGAAGTATTAAACCCGGTTTTGCGGAGTTTGTTCTTACTTTATTTACAGAATATAGGGTCAAATTAATTGAAATGAATTAAGTTATTGTTTTTAATTGGTGGACTTGTAAACTTATAATTTCAAGAATGTGCTATTAGAGGGACTTAGAGGGACTGATCCAGGAAAGAATCATTCATATATTTCAACTTCATGTTTACAATGTATAGGTTAATTAATTTGATCAGGCTACACATGTAGTTATATATGATTTGAAATAATGATGTCATTACATGTATATGGAATTAATTTAATTAAATTAATTAATTAACTTATCTTTAATTGTTCGTTAAATTCCTTCGTTAAATAAATTTGAAAAGTTAAAACACATGCATATGTAGTTTGCGGAATTGTTATAATGAGAAATATAATCTATCTCTATTGAATACTATTGGCTGTTTACCTATTTTAAATTTACCCATCAGAACGAAGAATTTTGAATTTATAATCAATATCAATCCCCAAACGTGTGAATGTAGGAAGGCTTTCCTTAATTAATAACGACGTAACGTCTCTCGTTAAAAGTCAAATTTGATTATAGGAAGGGATTCTGAATCCAGTAGGTGAAAACTTGTTGAAGAACTTTTTTCCGGGAATATCTCCGGGTAGTGAGCATGTTACCCACTCTTTGAAGAACTTGAAGTTGATTTGTTGGTTCTTTTCCTATAATTAAATTATACCTACTTGAACAAAAAACATGAACAACTTTTCCAATCTCCATATTCGGAGTATGTCTGTCCGTTAATTTTGTTGCTAATTGATGATATGGAGTACAAACCAGTTTTAATTGGGCCCCACGTTATCAACACAATTTCATTTCATGAACATGTATGTACTTGATTCAGGGTACTTTTCTAAACGTTATCAAATTTAGCGCCCGAGTTTTCATCAGATTTGTGATTTCACTTGCCCCACCACTATTGGAAAACAGCTAAATATTGAGTCAGATATATATGAATCTTGAAGCTCATCGATGGCCATCATCAGTTTCATTAGTCTGTGACTGTGAGAACAAACATACGTACATACAGGTTGGTAGCATGGTAGCCGGGGGTGGCCCACTGCAAATGTCCCAATCCGGCGCCCACGTGACTGCATCCCGAGCCCTTCCAGAGCCGCAGGACCGTGAACCACCTGGTTACGGCTCGCTTATCGATATCAGGTTCAACATTAAATTACTTGATTTGAACTTGTTCTTCATCAAAATACCGACTTAGACACACGTTCTCTCCCTACAAGCGTACATTGACATCAATTGTTGGATTAGGATTACCTCATAGGTCCACGGTTGTTTATACACGCCACATTCACGTCAATTAGGTAGTTGTTCTTCGAATTCATATGAGGAACTCTTTTTCTCTGATTATATAAAGACCTCAATTTCCCCTTTTAATGGTTAATATTTCTCTCAAAATGTTTTATTACATCTAGCTATTTTATTAGTCACACTAGTACTACGACAAACTATCCACTAACTATTGAAAAGATGCTACAAGTTCCAACTTCAAGTTTACCAACTCAAATCATTCCTCCTTCTATTAGACAAGTTAAACCAACTTTATCTCAACTTCCCCCATTATGCTATAATAATGATACTCATTCTTTTGGTTTCATGACTTGTAGATCAAGATGGCCAAAGATCTTAACTGATGCTATCAATGATACTAAAGATGAAATGAAAGCTACTCCTGATAATCAATTAAAACTTGTTCAAGGTGAAGAAGTTATTCAACAATTAGCTGATTTAATTGATCATATTGTTGAAAATGGTGAAATTCAAAAGTTTCATAATGATGAAATCCCAGGTCTGAATTCATTTGATGAAACCTTAACTAAATTAGAAAAAGAAAATGGTGGTAAATTAACTTGGTTAACTGGTCCTTGGTTATTTACTGAATGCTATTTATATAGATGTATTGATTCTTATTTTAAACCAAATTCTGAATGGGTCGATTTTGATGTTTTTGAAAGATTAAAGAGAGAAACTTTTATTTCTTCTGGTATGGGTGTTTATGAATTAGTTATTAGATATTTTGAATTATCTGCTAAAAAAGCTGAAATTGAAGGTAAAAATAAATCTCCATTAAAACATAATCAATTTTTAAAATTAACTGGTATTGATCATGAACATAATCATGATCATCCTATCAAAAAAGCTGAAATTGAAAATTATAAATTATTAAGAGAATGGTTTGAAGAATTCATGGAAGTTTCTTTATGGGGTAATGCAACTGATTTATCATTATTAGCTAATGCTACATTAGATGAAATTAAAGCTGTTCAAGGTAGAGAAGCTAGAGCTAAATCAAGAAAAAATATTTTAACTAATGATTTAGATCAAGCTTGGGATAGAATAATCTCTGCTAAAGGTAAAAGAAGAATTGATTTTGTTTTAGATAATTCTGGTTTTGAATTCTTTACTGATTTATGTTTATCTTTATTCTTATTAGATTTTGGTTTAGCTGATAAGGTTGTTTACCATTGTAAAGTCAGACAATGGATGGTTTCTGATACAATGATGAAAGATGTTCAAATTTTATTAGATGATATGTTAGATGAAAAAGCTTTCCCTGAATATAGAGATCAAATTAAATTTTTTGTTAATGCAATTCAAAAATATCAAGAATCTGGTCAAATTGAAGTTGCTGAAAGTGAATTTTGGACTGTTGATTTAGATCATTGGAATATTTCTAAAGATGAAAATAAATATGGTGGTGCTGAATTATGGAAATATTTTCAAGATTCAACTTTAGTTATTTTTAAAGGTGATTTAAATTATAGAAAATTAACTGGTGATAGACATTGGATAAGACATACTCCTTTTACAACTGCTATTAATAAGATGGCTAGTTCAGGTATTCATTTATTAGCTTTAAGAACTTGTAAAGCTGATGTTTGTGCTGGTTTAGTTCCAGGTAAAGATCAAGAATTATGTAAATATTGGGAAAGTTTAGGTCATGAAATTGGTGAATTATGGTGTTCTTCTGGTAAATGGGCTGTTATTTCTTATTCTAGTGGTCAAAAGAAAAATTAGTTTAAAATTAACTAATTATATAACTTTCTGAAATTTATGGGTTTTTGTATTTTTTTTTTTTCTTTTTCTTACACTTGTGTTTTATGAATTTACGATCAGACTATTAATGTCACTATTACTTTTATTTATATTATTCTTAACTTACTTATTATTTCTTGAGACTTTATACTATTAATTATTCAACTCCAGTATTTCATCAATCATTAAATAAATATTTGGAAGAAAAAATTTAGAAACAATTTTTAGCTCTTATAAATCTTTTAATACATTCATAAATTCATAAATTCAAATTTTTATAGTAAATATTTTCTAGTATAACTTTATACAACATTAATAAATTAAATAAACAAGGTGAAAAATACAGAATATAAGAACAAAAAAAGAAAATCATTATAATCAAGAAAATCAAAAAAAAAAAACAGTTTTTTTAAATTTAAATAAAAAAGAAGTAAAATAAAACAATAATAAAATAAAATAAGTCGAAACAAGAAAATCAAAACAAAAAATACAAAATAATTCAAAAATCAATCAGCCAGAAACGTAACAAATGTAAACTTACCATAACTTAATAACATCTTTCCAATCACCTTTTCTTCTTCTTTCCCAATAACTCATTTCACCATTAATGAATTCCCAATCAAAATCATCATCACCAACTTTCTTGAAAAATGAAGGAGTATGTGTAGTTGGATTACCATTTTCATCCTTTCTTCTATCTCTTTGGTGTTGTTCTAATTCCACTTTCAGATCATCAGCTTTATCAACTTCACCATTCTCATAAAATCTTTGATCTGGTCTACGTCTTGAATCAGTTGGAGCACAACCTTCATCTAATTCAGTCATATCATTTAAGCTTGCTGCAAATTCAGTAAAACCAAATTTCTTTTCAGCATTTGGAACTAATTTACCAACTTTCCAAACAATTTCATTAGTATCTTTAAATTTCAGACAATCAGTCCATTTACCAACCACTGATTTAGGTAATTCTTTACCTTTATTATCAAATGCATTAATAACAACATCTTCAGATCTACCACCAGCTGTAAATCTACCACTTGGAGCAGGAATAAATTTAATAACAGCTTTATAACCATTACTACATTTAATAGTAACAGCAGAACCTGGTTCAGCATACCTTTCAGCACCAAAGCCAATAACATTTTTAACAACTGTAGTTGGTTGATCCCATTCATAAGCTTCACCGGTATCACCTTTTAATTTTAATTTACCAATTAAAGCAATTTCTAATGATTTACCAAAAAATTTATTTTGTGGTGATAGATTATGATCAGCAACCCATTTTTTACCTTGAGCTCTAATTGCAAATATAACTGGTCTATGAACAACTTTTTCAGCAATTAATCTAAGTCCTAAATCTTCACGAACTAATTCATAAGTTTCACCTAATAATGGATTAAATGGTTTACGAGCAGATCTTTTTTTAATTCTTTGTGGAGAAACTGTACTAACAGCAAATGCAGCAATCCTTAAAATACGTTCACCATTTTCAATTGGAGAATCAAATGCTTCGTTAACTAAATTAACGTATTCAAAAGCCTCAGAATATTTTTGTAAGAATGATAATGGTTCATTAGATGCAACAGGCATTGGAATACTTGACAGATCTTTACCAATTGCTCTTCTTAAAATACCAACTAATGAAGGTGGTTCAACAACACTATAGTTAATATCAGAACGATATTTAACTGCATGATTAAAAGGTAATGGATACATATTAGATGATTCAGGAAGATGAGATGATGCAATTGATTTTAATTCTTTATCTTCAAGTTCTTGAAATTCATGATCTTCTTCATCATCATCACTACCTCCAGATAAAATAGTTGCAGTTAATTCTTTTTCGAACATTTGAGTATCATTTCTGTTATAAATTAAATGATTTTCATCTTGATGATCAAAACCATCAGCATGTAATTGTTTGGCTAATGGAATAATACCTTCATCATCTTCATCATCAACTAAAATAACACCTTGTCTTGTTTCAGCCATAAATTCATTAGCATCAAAAAATTCTTGTGAAGTTGTAGTAGTTGTTCTTGATAAAGCTAATGCTTTTCTTGAAGTTGACCTCACTGAACCAGTACTTAATCCACGATTTGTAGCTGTATTTCTTAATAATTGACATTCGGCTTCTAATTCTTTAATTTGAATTAATAAATCTTCTAATAATGGAACAGGTTGTAGTAATAATTGAGATTCAGAACTTGAACTATTTGATTGACCATTTGGTAATTCTGATTGTTTAAGGTTTATATTATTATTATTAATAATTGTACCATTTTCAGATTCAGCAGATTGAGTAGGTGTATCATTTGGAGTTGTTGAATTTGGACTTGAACCATCTTTATTATTTTCTTTGCTATTATTGTTATTTCTTTGTTTTTTCCAAAAAAATGAAGATTTTCTTTCCAGATTTGATGACCTTCTTGTATTTAATGGTGGATGTAGATTTTGTTGTTGTTGTTGTAGTTTACTAGATTCTAAAGCATGACCAGCTAATTCTTTAATTGAAGTGATTTTTTCTTCAATTGATTTCATTTTTGAATTAAAGTTGGATCTACCCGAACGATCTTCAGTTGGAGATAGTAGTGGAGATCTTTGACCATCAATCAATGCAACTGGTGAATTTGGTAATGAAGTTTCTTCAATATCAGGTAACAATTCTTCATTAGCATCTTGAAAATCACTTAATTTAGTTTCAGATAAAATATCAGTATCAGTAATATTATTCACCAAATTATTTTCTTGATTTAAATCAACTAATCTATTTTGTTTTTTAATGAAATTGAAAGCTTGAATCCAAATATCAAAATCATCTTTATTTAAAGCTTTTAAAACCCATTGTTCCATACCTGAATCTAAGAAAAACATTCTTTGTTTAGTATCAGCACTAATGATAGCTTGTCTAATTGGCATATTACCTCTAATATTATTAGTTTTATCATTCAAAAAATAATCTAATGCACCATATTTAACATTTAAAATGAAAAAACGTTTATTAAAATTTTTTCCACCTGATTTTCTTCTTTTTTTCTTCAATAAAAACCCTTGTAAATATTGACCACCTCTAACTCTAATGATGGTTGCTGTTTTTAGGTTATCATTATCTTCAGGTAATTCAAATTTAACATGTGATTTAGTTGTACTATTACGACGTAATGAATTAGTACGTTGTGAAGGTTTAGGTTGAGAAAGGTTTAATTGAATATCTTGATCTTGAGTTTGTTGAGATGGAAAAGGAATTTGTTTACTATTAGGATCTAAAGTTAAATTTGAATCTTCAGTAATTGTATGTAGTTGAGAATCAGAATGCTTCATAAAAGTGGAATTTTGTGCAATTGTAGGAGAAGTTTGAAGTGAATTACCTTCACTCTCTTCATCTTCTATATATTGATTAAACATAATCTTTTTAGCTTTATGTTTACTGAAAGTATTATCAAAAACAAAAGCATATAAACCTTCAGTCTTAACATCAAATGTACCATTAATTAATTCATCACCTTCACATTTACCAACCCATTGTTCTCTAACTAAATATCTATCCATTTTTTCTTCTAATGAAGCAGCAGGTCCATTACTTGATTTAGCAGATGAAACACTTGATGATCTATTTCTGGTATTTGTTGGAGGTGGAACCAGTAAAGGAATTTGACCATTCCTCGTATTATCATTTGAAGGGAAACTAGAACCATTATTAGTTAAAGCAGATGATGAACTATTATTAGTTATATTATTTGTTTGAGGTGAATTAACAGAATCAGAAGAACCTTTAGCTTGTTTATAAATACCAAATAATTTCTTTGGAACTTGATTAACTTCATCTAAACTATAATTATCAACAGTTGTAATTGAAGAAGCTGAATTTGGAACAGATGAATTTAAATTAGGTGAACCAGATCCACCAGCAGTTGAAGGTGTATTTAAAGAAGGTAATACATTTGGAGGTTGTAATATATCAGTAGCAGGTTTATTTTGTCTGTAAATTCCTAAATTAATTGATCTTTTTAATGGTTTCATTTCCCATCTTATACGTGAATCGGCAGGTGCATTAACCCACTTAATTGTAAATGATTTTGCTCTAACTTCAAGATTTTCCATTATGATAGTTGATTGTATATGGAATCAATAGAGTAGATAAGTATGAATTGTATTTTGTTTGTTTTTTTGTGAATATAAAATATAGGAATTATAGGGCAGTAGAAACAGAAAGATGAAGTGAAATTATGAAATGAAATAATGAGATTCGTTTAATTTCGTTACTTGCTTTCTGAACAAAAATTGGGCAAAGAAAAAGAGGTTGGTTTAAGGATAGCAGAATGTAGCTAGTAAAATGAATAAACACTCTACTCTACTGTTGGTGTTGAATACAGAGATGTACAGGAAACAATTCAATTCACTTCTTCTACTCAAAACACGTTTCAACGAAATTCGAGCGGCGTGCGCCACCCAATTCGCCGGATTAGGAAGTATGTACAGTACACAGAACACAGCTAATTACTCTAACTTGGGTTTCAATTCCAATTCTGATTGTCGGTTTCTTTGATCTTGAATCAATTCCCCAATTATGACACAATTCCAGATGAAAAATATCAAACTGGATGTCCAAATACCATATGTAAAGATATTTGATTCACCTAAAAATTCTAATCTATAACCATAAAATAACCATAATCCTTGAGTTATAACCCATCCTAATATTAATATCAAACCTTTACCAATTCCAATAGTAGTTGATCCTAGATAAATCGGTAATAAGCATAAGAACCAAATGAAATACTGTGATGTAATGACTTTATTATAAGTTATAAAAGTGAATGTTTGAATGAATAAAGCTGAAATTATGTCTTCTTTCAAAGTAACCGAGCTTTGACTAATTAGACTTAATGGAATTAAAACAACACTGAATAATATTTGAGGAATAAATGCTAATTGTTCAACTTTTAAATCAAATTTTTGTAAAAAATTTAAATTTGAATGACCTGTAAATGAAGTAAAATATAATGATAAATTATAAACTGAAAAATTATGACGATGATCTAATCTAATTAAATGATAAAAATATGATTCATTTAAAAATTCAATTCCATAAATTTGATACATTAAGAAAGTCAATGAACTAAATGTTATAATCATTGAAATTAAAAATTTAAATCTATTTAAAGTAATTGGATATTTCCACCAAATTTTATTATAATCAATAAATAATAATGAAGTTGAAACATAAATGAATGGATATATTTTCAAATGAATTGCAAATCCAATAATTAATCCAGAAAGTATATGATAATTATTAAGTAATAACCAAATAAATAATAAAACAAAACAAGTCATTAAACTTTCAGACGAACCTCTAGTTGATATAGTTATAACCATTGGATTCCAAAACCAAATTAAACTTAAATTTTGATTTTGTTTAAATTTCTTTAACAATTTTAAAATCAAAATACCTGTAATTAAATCACAACCAACAAATAATAATTTACCAAATTCAAACCAAATTTCATGATATTTTTCAATTGCAGTTGGATATAATAACCAACTTAGTAAAGGAGTGTATCTATAAGTATCTCTTAAGTATGGTGATTGACCTTGATAAACAAATCTTGAAGCATCTGTGAAAACAAAATAATCTATATCTGTATATGGTAAATCTAAATATTTATCTTGATATAAACCATAGAATAAGAACGCCAATCGAAGAATAAATGAAGAGACTATTATTGTAGTTGTTGGTAGTTTAGGTATCTTTGAAGTCACATCTAAAAGACCCATTGTTTGAATGACTCTAGTAGTATTTTGTAGAGATAAAACCTCATAAAAGGTGTTAGAATAATCAATAACGTGTTTAACATTTTCAACAGAGATGCACAGCCTGGAAAACTGCTTTCTTTCAACACTACGTAACTACTAACTATGTAGCTGATAAGACATCGATCAGTTATCATCCTGAATCCTGATTATAGTTTAATTTGAACAATTAACAAATGTTGCAATACAATTTAACCTTCACAGTCAAATCAAATCAGATTGTTTTGTCTTATCTTTGATCAAACAATTACGATTAAAGTTGAGATTACCAGCCGAACCGATTCTATTATAAATATGAGACTAATTCCTCTTCTTTCTCCAAAGTTTGATCTGAACTCAGTTGAAATGAATTAAACAATAATGCCTGAATCATATAAAGAAATCGCAGCTAGAAAAAGAGCTGAAAGAGATACTCATCTAATCAAAGAGTGGTTAATTCCTGAAGATAAATTACCAAAAGATAAATGTGTTTTAGAATTCCCAGTTAAAAGTGGTTATTTATCTGAACATGAAATTGAAATTACTGAATCAAATGCTAAAGAAATCTTTGAAAAAATTAAATCTAAAGAATGGACATCTTATGAAGTTACTAAAGCTTTCTGCCATAGATCACAAATTGCTCATCAATTAACTAATTGTTTAACTGAAATATTTTATGAAGAAGCTATACAAAATGCTAAAGAAACTGATGATTATTATTCAAAAACTGGTAAATTAAAAGGTAGATTTCATGGCCTTCCAATTGGTTTAAAAGATAATATCAATTTAAAAGGTAAAACTACAACTTTAGGTTTTGTTGAATGGTGTTTTAAACCAGAAGGTGGTATGCCATATGATTCTGCAATTGCTGAATTGTTAAAACGTGAAGGTGCTATTTTTTATTGTAAGACAAATCTTCCTGTTTCAATGATGTGTGCTGAAACCGATAATAATGTTTATGGTCAATCAGTTAGTCCATTTAATCGTTTATTAAGTACCGGTGGTTCATCAGGTGGTGCAGGTGCTCATGCTGCTTTAAAAGGTGATGTTATTTCTGTTGGTTCTGATATTGGTGGTTCAATTAGAATTCCAGGTAGTTTCCAAAATTTGTATGCTTTAAGACCAACATTTGGTAGATATCCAACATATGGTACTAGAACCGCTTTACCTGGTTTTGAATCAATTCATACTGTTAGTGGTCCATTATGTAGAGAATTGGAATCTTTAGAATTTTTCTTAGAAAATGTTTTAGCTAGTCAACCTGAATTAATTGATCCAAATATTGCTTCATTACCTTGGAGACCAGTTGAATTACCTGAGAAATTAACAATTGCAATTTTAGAAGATGATGGTGTTGTTAAACCAACTCCACCAATTGCAAGAGCAATTAAAGAAGTTAGAAAAGCATTAGAAAATGAAGGTCATGAAGTTATTGATTGGAATCCAGCTGAACATGAAAAATTAAATGAATTAGCTTTGAAATTCTTTGTTTCTGAAGGTGGTAAGAATATCACAAGACTTCTTGAAGCAACAAATGAACCATTAGTTCCTTGTATGAATAAAATGTTATTTTCAGGTCTTCCTGAAATTCCAACTGGTGAATTATGGGCTTTACAAGCAGAAAGAACAAATATTGCAAAACAATTTTTAGATAGATGGGTCAATACTTCAAAATTAACTAAAAATGGTAAAATGATTGATACTCTCATTATGCCTGCTTCACCTCATTCTGCTTGTCCACTTAATAAATTTGGTCCTCATACTACTTATACCGTTATATTCAATGTTTTAGATTATAGTGTTGGTATTTTACCAGTTACAAGATGTGATAAAGAAATTGATATAGTTGATAAAGATTTTGTTCCACGTAATAAAACAGAAAAATATTATTATGATAATTATGAACCAGAATTACAAGATGGTGCTGCTGCAGCTCTTCAAGTTGTTTGTAGAAAATATGAAGATGAAAAGGTTGTTGCTTTATTAAAACGTTTATCAGGTCTCATAAACTACAAGCAATAGTTGGATTGGAATTGTTTCATTAATACAATTTTGACCCTTTCTACTCTGTATATATTATATAGCCTAAAACTTGAATAGATTTCTATTCTATATTCTTCAAATGATTTTAAATTTACTTAATCATTTTATTCAAATTTCTGTACAAGTAAAATAATTTTTTCAAGTTACCGCTACTTTTCAAACAAAGGTAATAAAAAACATTATAAGCGATCAACGTTAACTATAACAAAACAAAAATAAAACCCAAAGTATACAAACATAAGAAATAACAGAATTAGAAAAATAATAAAAATATTAAAGAGTAAAAAACAATTAACTATTCTTTTGAATTAGCAGTCCGAATTTTTTCGACATAATTAGCTTTATCATCAGTAATTGAAACTGAATTAGTACCATTTTCATTTTCTAAACTTTCTTCATCAAAAACAGTAACTTCATTAGCATTACTTTGCTTTTGTTTTTCTTCTTTTAACTGTAAAAATCTCAGAATACAAGCAATTATAGTTGAAACACATAATGTACCAATCATCGCATAACAACCTTTTCTCCATTTTGGAACATCAGTAGCTTTATAAAAAATTAAACTCCACCAAGCATTAACAGAACCTGAAAACATATTCATTGAAGCTAAAACAATTGCCCTTTCTTCAAGATCATCATAGCAAACAACGTTACACCAAGCAAAATATGCAGCTTGACCTGAATAACTAACACCTGTCAGCATATGAGCAGCAAACACAACTGAATCTGATAATGGTTTAGCTAATAATAAGATTGTTGAGATCATCATAACAACAAAAATCCAAATAGCAACATGCCAATGATATTTACCACCAGTCAGATCAATATATAATGAAGTAAAATAAGTTGAAGCAATACCAACTGCATACATACCTAATGGATAATTATTTCTTTGAGAAACAGAATAACCAGCCCATTTCAACCAAAGTGCAAATAATGTATTAATTGAAAAAGATTCATTTTCACCTCCGATTGCCCATAAAAGAGAGAATAACCACCAATGCCATTTTCCAACAACTCTTTTGAAAACCGATAGATTGAATTTAGTTTCTGGACGTGTAGGTAATCTTTTAATGGCTAGTTGTTTATCTTCTTCAGAGAAAAATAATTTATTACATCTTTCAGGAACATCAGGAAAACAGATCAGACCATAGATGCAAATTGGAACTGTGATAATAAAGTCAATAATGAATAACCATTGCCAACCAGCTAAACCATTTTTACCATCCATACTTTCATGAATTGATGATTGCATAAAACCAGAAAAGATACTACCAATTAAACCTGAGGAAGTGAAGATAGCAGATCTTTTAGCTAATTCATCTTCTTTATACCAACTACCTAAGATTAAATGAGTACCACTGAAAGTTGAAGATTCAAAAATAGCTTGAAAGAATCTAATGACACATAGTTGTTTATAGTTTGTAGTTTTATATAAAGATAAAACTAAAACACCCCAAACCAAAGAACAAAAAGATAACCAATATCTAGGTTTGAAATGCAACAAAGCAATGTTATTTGGGATCATACCAACAATATAACCAACAGTGAAAACAGTATTGACAATATTGTATTGATCACTCACCATATTTAGGTCTTCTTGTAAACCACTAACGTAAGCATTTGCAAAATTTGATCTATCTAAATAATTAACCCAATAGTTTAAACAAACAAAAGATAAAACAAAGCAATCTATTTTGAATAATAATTTAGCTTCTTTTGGATCACTTGGAGGAACACCCCATAAGAGATGTTTTAACTTGATTATAGGGGATAAAGCAGTAGTTGCAGCTGTCATATAAGTATAATAGGAAAGAAACTGATGAAAACTAGGAAAGTTGAAATTTTTTTTGGTTAAGAAACTTAAGATCTTCGAGGAACGATGAGAAGAGAAATCCAGTTTCTTTTATAAACGGATTAAATTATCATCAGCATGCAGTGTATAACAAGAGATAAGTCTTAATTGATATCGAGGTGAATTATATATATGATTAAAATTAGCTGTTTTCTTCTATATACTGATTTGTTTTAACCATAATAGCTGATCATGATAACAACTGCTTCCATCCTTCGTTAAACTTCTGATAAGAGCGAGGAGCTGCGAGATCCGTTTTTTTAATAGTACCCCTTTTTTCATTCACTTCATATATGATGAATTAAGATATACGTACGTATGGTTGAGTTAATCCACCAAATATAGTATCAAAATAGCATTTATCGGAAAGTGTGTAGCTGATATGAAAAAAGTACTTGATAGTTCAATAATTATCAAGAAAAATTAACTTAAATTATCTTCTTATCTATTTTTTTAAACATCTCTTACGGGAGTCTTAATTACCCACCACCAGCTCATCGAACTAACGATATCTTCTTTATATATATTCAAAGTTGTATAGGAAAGCCAATTCCATATATTTCATAAAGGTATAATTATTCAAGTGTTTCAAATTTTTTAAATTACCGTATATATTAAATCAAGCTGTTCGAATCGATATCAAAAAAAAGTACAACAAATTCCTTTCTATCAAACAATTTTTACATATACGTACATGATGTTAGCCTTTTTTTTTCAATACTAGCTATATAGCTATAGCTGTTAATATTACTTAATCATTCATGACTATATACTATTGGTGGCATATATACGTGTATTTGAAATTAATTTGAATTGAATTGTTTTGATCTCAGTTAGCTACCAATTATTTAACGGAGAATTGGTGGATTCGGAAGTTTACCGATGCATATATTTAATTTAATACCTATCTATTACGTATCGTATATTCAATATATTAATTGGTTTCACTAGCTATATATATCCCATGAAATATATTATTAGTGAATTTAAGACTTAGGTCAAAGTTTTAATATCCTAGCTATACATGTCTCATTTACAATATGGTAACCAATTGGAATCGCATTCCCTACGTACGTACTGATTCAAACGTATTATATCAGGAATAATCATAACACATCAAATTAAAAATATACAAAATGTACTTAATTATAACTCTTGAGCTGTACCTACATATATCCGATCGAAGGAGTTAATAATAACTTAATATATAGAAATTGAATATAGGAAACCCAAGTCCTATTACCCCTGTACCTTGATAAGAAATTAATCAATATCATACATACACATTTCTCCGTACGTATATATAATTTCTTAAATCCAGTTTATTTGCATATAGATTCTTGATTCACTAACTTATATTTTAAGCTTGTTCCTTATATTCATATCAATTGAAAAATGCCTGAATCATATAAAGAAATCGCAGCTAAGAAAAGAGCTGAAAGAGATACTCATTTAATTAAAGAATGGTTAATTCCTGAAGATAAATTACCAAAAGATAAATGTGTTTTAGAATTCCCAGTTAAAAGTGGTTATTTATCTGAACATGAAATTGAAATTACTGAATCAAATGCTAAAGAAATCTTTGAAAAAATTAAATCTAAAGAATGGACATCTTATGAAGTTACTAAAGCTTTCTGCCATAGATCACAAATTGCTCATCAATTAACTAATTGTTTAACTGAAATATTTTATGAAGAAGCTTTACAAGATGCTAAAGCATTAGATGATTACTATTCCGAAACTGGTAAATTAAAAGGTAGATTCCATGGTATTCCAATTGGTTTAAAAGATAACATTAATGTTAAAGGACAAGCTACAACAATTGGTTTTGTTGATTGGTGTTTTAAACCGGAAGGTGGTATGCCATTCTATTCTGCAATTGCTGAATTATTACAACGTGAAGGTGCTATATTTTATTGTAAAACAAATGTCCCAGTTGCTATGATGATTGCTGAAACTGATAATCATGTTTATGGTGCTACCACAAATCCATTTAATCGTTTCTTAAGTGCTGGTGGTTCATCAGGTGGTGCTGCTGCTCATGCTGCTTTAAGAGGTGATATTATTTCAATTGGTTCTGATATTGGTGGTTCAATTAGAATTCCAGCTAGTTTCCAAAATTTGTATGCTTTAAGACCTACATTTGGTAGATATCCAACTTATGGTACTAGATCCGGTTTACCAGGTTTAGAATCAGTTAATAGTGTTAATGGCCCTTTATGTAAAGATTTAGAATCTTTAGAGTTTTATTTAGAAAATATTTTGGCTAGTGATCCATCAACTGTTGACCCAAAAGTTGCTTATAATCCTTGGAAACCAGTTGAATTACCTGAAAAGTTAACAATTGCAATTTTAGAAGATGATGGTAATGTTAGACCAACTCCACCAATTAGAAGAGCCATTGCTGAAATTAAGAAATTATTAGAAGATGATGGACATGAAGTTATTGCTTGGGATCCTTCTGAACATAAGAAATTAGATAAATTTATTAATAGTTTTTTCCTTTCAGATGGTGGTAAAAATGTGTTGAAAGTTACTGAAGCTTCAGGTGAACCATTATATCCACAAATGAAAGATTATGGTAATTCTCCAGAACTTGGTGTTGCTGAATTATGGGCTTTACAATCTGAAAGAACCAGTGTTTCAAAGAAATTCTTAGATAGATGGGTTGGTACAGCAAAACAAACTAAAAGTGGTAAGATGATTGATGCTATTATATTACCAGCTACACCTCATCCAGGTTGTCCAATTGATAAGTTTGGTCCTTCAGTTGCTTATACTGCTGTGTTTAATGCTTTAGATTATAGTGTTGGTGTTTTACCAGTTACTAGATGTGATAAAGATATTGATTTAGTTGAAAAAGATTATGTTCCACGTAATGAAAATGATAAATTTGTCTATGAAAATTATGATCCTGAATTTTCTCATGGTGGTGCTGTTTCTGTTCAAGTTGCTTGTAGAAAATCTGAAGATGAAAAAGTTGTTGCTTTATTAAAACGTTTATCAGGTCTTATAAACTATAAAGGTTGATTGTGTAACTTTATTTATATTTCTCATTTTCTTTTTTAATTTCTTATTATATTTTCAACATTTTACACAGTTTTTAACTTTTTAAATAAAATTCCTGGAGAAATTTATAATAAGTATTTGTTAGTTATGAGTTGTTACTAAATCGATAAACTTACAGTAGCTACAATTAATTAATTAATAGATTTAAAATTAATGATTTCAATAATTACAAATAGAAAACCGGAACCGTTAATTAAAAAATTATTTTAAATAATTCAATTTGAATATAGAATTACATAATGAAGTAAAAATGAAGTAAAGATGATTGAATGATAACAAACAAGATTATAATCTTCTACCTCTTCTACCACCCTTCTTTCTGGTGGAATCAGATGGAATTGGAGTAACATCTTCAATTCTACCAATCTTTAAACCAGATCTAGCTAAAGCTCTTAAAGCGGATTGACCACCTGGACCTGGAGTTTTAGATCTAGTACCACCGGTAGCTCTCATTTTAATGTGAACAGCAGTAATACCGACTTCTCTACATTTAACAGCAACATCTTGGGCGGCTAACATAGCAGCATATGGGGAAGATTCATCTCTATCAGCTTTAACCTTCATACCACCAGTAGCTTTAGCAATGGTTTCTCTACCTGATAAATCGGTAACATGAACGAAAGTATCGTTAGTGGAAGCAAAAATGTGAGCAACACCAAAGACTTCGGAGGAGCCTTTACCTTGTGGACCTAAAGTAACGTTTTCTATAATAATAAATAATGATACAGTTAGTATTAATGAAATTTACCTTCAAAGTAATATTTCATTGGAGTTGAAAGAGCATGGGCCGTCGCAATCAGGGAGGGGATGAACTCTTTCATACAACTGGTTCTCTCAGGATGTGATGAACATCAGAACACAATTGTACGAATAGTAGAGAATAATTGAATATTTTGAAAATTTGAAAATTGAATAAATGATTTATTTGATAAATCAAATTATTTAATATCAGTAAATGCAAAAGGATCAAAAAAATGTGTATTTGTAGTTGTTATATCTCATAAGACAAGTTGAATTCATCCAGCTATGAAAAACCACTTTAAAAAAGTAGTCCACATGTAATCTTTCATTCCAATATTGATTTGTAGTGTATTAGACACATACCAGTAGCCATTTTGTCTATAAAGTATGAAAAAGTATTTAATAAAAGGTGTGATATACAAGTTAAAATTTAATTTCATGATTTCAGTTTTTTGCAAAGTGAGCGATGAAAAATCTCGTGCGGCTACTTTGGTTACGTAAGCGAGCGAGGGTTAATTTCGCAGTCACAAATACACTAGTGTACGGGTGTCGTGAGATGAAATGCTAAATTCTCTTGAAATATACACAAAGATATGTTATAACAACAGATATAAAAGTACAACTAAACCAATTAAATATAATCTAGTAAACAAAACCTAAGATTTTACCAGAAACGTGCTTTCTCTTAGCTTCTTCGTGATCCATAATACCAGCAGAAGTAGTTAAAATAACATAACCAAATTGTCTAGCAGGTAATAAATTATCAGTCCATCTATCAATATCATCAATTTTAACATTGAATCTTGGTTGGATGACACCACATTTGTTTAATCTACCGTTTAATTGAATAACGATTTTACCTGATCTGTGATCATCAATGTATTCGAATTCACCAATGTAACCATGTTTTTGCATAACAGTTAAGAATTTGATAATAACTTTTGAAGAAGGTCTGATTAAGACTTGTCTTTTACCAGTTTTTTCGGCGTTGTTAATGGAATTTAAAGCATCTGCTAAGACTGAAGTTCTTGTCATTTTGAAGTGTAGCTAGTTCGAGTAGTTGATGTTTTAAGATAAGAACTAGGAAAGGAAAGAAGTAAACATCAAACTGATTTCTCGGGTGCAGTTTCGGAATTACACAGCATTCCGACGGTGCACAGAAGGCACTGCGGTAAAGTGAGAGGAGCGTGGGTGGACTCACAACTTTCCCGACTGCCAAACTGGAAACGCGTGCCAGCAAAGCAGTAGTGCGAAGCAGTGAAAGTGGTTTGTGTGAAAGTAGTTGAAGAGGTGGTCTGAACAGGTTCATAGAGAATTCACTCTAGATCAAAAAGCGTTAACTAATTATATATTAAGATGCCAGTATGTTGCAATACAACACCATTAGGATTCAAGTGATCCCATTTGATAGCAATATATAGGCTTATTCCATCAGTTTCAATTAAAAGAATTTTTCAAATAAAAGTTTTCATTAATTTAACTTAGCATAAGGATTTCAGAACAACACACATATTAGAACTCAAATGATGTATTAGAATATGTTGATTGTCTGTTTATTTTACCACTGTTATTCAGCTAATCATTATTGAAGATTTTATATTAAATATTATTATCATTAAATTATGAAATTACAAGATATAATTTAAAATCAAAAGAATTTGATTAAACATACCTACAGAAAGTAGGTTACTATTAATGTTCAGCAAGTATAAACTCATTTAAGAATTAATGAGCATACCATGCACTTATGAATCCAACTACTTTGAACTCTCTTTACCTATTACATCTTCATTAATTAATAGAAAGAGTTACTGTTCATATTATAATTATTTAATAAGCCTATAAATAAACCTATCATTTTATATCAATATTCAATTTAATAACTTCTAATGAAATAAATACTAACATAAATAAATCTTTTTATTTTTATTATTATAGTCTCAAAAGTCATTCAAGACCAAGCAAAAGTTAGCTAAGGCTCAAAACCAAAACAGACCATTACCACAATGGATCAGATTAAGAACTAACAACAAGATTAGATACAATGCTAAAAGAAGACACTGGAAGAGAACTAAGTTAGGTATCTAAATAACGTTTTTAATATGGTTGAAGAAAAAAAAATTGATTGTTTTGCAAATAAAAATAATTCAATATTTAATATATTTTTTACATAGTCATGTTAATTTCCTTTATTAGGTTATCTATCTTTTTGTTTAATATAAACTTTGTTTGTTAAATTACCAATAAATAATCTTTATCATTGCTAGAGAATATTTTGTTGTACAAGTAGATGTAGTTATTGAATGAACACTAATTATAAAGTGATACATAATGAATAGTAACCGTGACTCCGTGAGTAACCAAATGTTTCAAATCATCATATTTTGTCTGATAAAGTATAATTCAGCAGCTTTCAGCTTTAAAAACTAAATAAATCCATAGCTTCAACTTACAGTTAGAGATTTACTGAAAGACACACGCATACAGCATACAGTGAGTTACTCGACCTTTTGTGTATTAATGACACTGTAATTGTTATTATTTGTTACATTAGCAATTGATAATTATTTTAATTGATACCCAGAGTCTCAGATCAGATCAAATATTAAGGATATGTATTGAAATAAAGACAATTTAACTCCGAAAGCCGAGAAGCAACTACATACTTACCAAACGGTCTTACACTTTATATCCGTTTATAAATTCCTTTCCCACTTGAAGAAATTAACTTTACGGAAGTAACATGATCTTGATCTGGAATTAAAGGATTTAATTTAATTGATTTGTCATACTAGGATGATCAATTTGAGAATCTATAAATATTGGTAGAATTCCCCCAACTATTAATTTAATTGATAAAACAAATTTATTAAAAATTGTTAATTACTAATATTAATAAAGAAAGATTATATAACTTATACTTCATCAAATAAATAAAAAAACAAAATGACTAATCAAATTAATCAAGCTTGTTGGGTTAAAGAATTTGGTAAATCAATTGAAATTGGTCCAGCTGAATATTATACACCAAAACCAGATTCAAATGAAATCTTGATTGAAACATATGCAGTTGCAATTAATCCAGTTGATTGGCATATTCAACTAAAAGGTCTTTTTGGTTTTGTAAAAGCTCCATTAATTATTGGTAATGATGTTGCAGGGAAAGTTGTTAAAATTGGTGATAAAGTTAAAGATTTTAAAGTTGGTGATAGAGTTATTTCAAATTGTACATATATTTCAACTGGTGATGCTAGAAGTGCATCATTTCAAAAATTTTGTATCGTTACTTCTAATTCTACTTTTAAGATATCTGATTCTACTAAATTTAAAGATGCCGTTGTTTTGCCATTAACTCTTTTCACTGCTTTGGTTGGATTATATGGCGATGAATATTTAGGTTTAGAGTTACCAAAGGAACCTAAAGTCAAGAAAGAAAATCAAGTTTTATTGGTTTGGGGAGCTGGTTCTTCTGTTGGTCATAATGCTATTCAATTAGGTTTTGCTTCAGGATATGAAGTTATTACAACATCTTCACCAAAAGGTTATGAAACTTTAAAATCATTAGGTGCTTCTAAATGTTTTGATTATCATGATAGTGATATCGTTGAACAAATTCTTGAATATTTAAAAGAAGAAGATAAAGAATTAGCTGGTGTTTATAATGCAACTTCAAATCTTAAACAACCATCTCAAGTTTTATCAAAATATGAAAAAGTTTCAGGTAAGAAATTATTAGCTCAAGCTGGTAAAGCATCTGATGAAGACTTAGCTGATGGAGTTAGCCAAAATTTTATTGTTTTTACAAATATTGGCAAAATTAAATATAAACCAGTTCTTTCAAATTTAATTTATAATGGTGATTATAAATTATCTCCAAAATCAGATGTTGTTGGTAAAGGTTTAGAATCAATTCAAAAAGCACTTGATATTCAAAGAGGTTTTTATTCATTTACATCAGCTTCAACTAGTATTAATTATGATGAAAAAACTAAACCTAAAGAAAACTCAAAGATTGTTGTTATCATTAAAGATGAAAATTAAATTGATTTTTAGTTTTCAAGAAATTAAAACTGGTTTTTGATATTCAAGTGAATTAAATTTATTTTGATTATTTATGTACATGCATTTCCATTTATTATATGAATCTTATATATTGTTTTCAAATATACTAACTTTATATGGATAATAACTTGAAAAGTATTAACGTAAACCCTTAAAGTCAATTTTGGTTTTCGCACGTTTTTTTGCTTCCATTCAAAAATTTTCATTTTGTTTTTCTGATTGAATTACTTTACAACAACTTCTTCTCTTTTCCTTTACTTTTCATTCAACAGCAACCCAAATACAAAACAAGAATGATTTATATCCAGCTATAGATCAAGAATAAAGAAACTAATTCACTTGTATTTTTTCAACTACTTTAAGTTTTTAACAGGTGTTAATCTTAAACAATTGAAATTAATATAAACTGAATTGAATATTATTAATTATTAATTATTAATTATATATATCACAAATGATAATAAAAATATACTGGTAATGATGAAATTTATTCCATACCGCATAAGTCAAGCTAGATAGTATATGACTTAAAAATATGATTATAATTTTTTGGGTCTTCTTTCGACTGAACCATATATTTTTATTATCAATTGATATATTGTAATTAATATTTTTAATTTCGTTATTTATTTATTAAATTCTATGTAAAATTGTAAATATACATGTTTCTAGTAACTTTTCTTTAATTCTATAACCATTAACTAAAGGATTGATATCTGATTTATAAATTAGGTATTTTTTCAAAAAAAAAAGGTTAAATTTATAGAATACAATAAATCGTATAATTATTATGTATAGCCTAGTAAATCAAGAATAAACTTATCAAGAAAATAAAACACAGAGAAAATATGGATAGGGGGAGAATAAAAAAACAAGTAGAATAAAGGAGAGGAGAAGTAAGAAAGGTACTTAGTGTAATATATAAAAAACAACAAACAAAAAAAAAAGGTATAGAAAGTATTAACAGTAGCAATTAAAACAATATAGTCTTTATAAAATCTAAATTTCAATTTTCAGGTTAATTAATTACCACACAACATCACATGCAAAACAAATAATAAAAACTAATCAATTCTAATTAAAATTAGAATTTTTTTTCTCCAATTAATCATAAATATAAATAGAGTAAAATACAACCAATAATAATAAAAATTAGATTTAAACTTGTTCTTCAAAAACAGTTTCAATTGGTTTTTCCATGAATGAAGCATGGGATGAGATAACGGCAACAGATGAACCGATTAACCACATCATAGTTGAAATTGGAGAAGCAAGGAAACCTAATGGTAAAGAAATACATAATAAACCAGTATATAATTGAGAAGTAGTTAAAGTACCCACTGGTAATATTAAATCTTCACCATTTAATTTAGAAATACCAAATAAACCACCGGCAGTTAATAATAAAACAAACATTAATAACCAATTTGTTAATAAGGCATAAACTGATAATAATAACACTATAGCAATATAATTTGATTGGTAATAACCTAAATTGTAAGTAACTCTTTGTTGAATTTCACTAAAGTTTGCTGGTTTTGATAATCTTCTAACATCAAAGAAATCTTGTGGAGTTCTCATGTTAGAAAATTTACCTTGAACAGTTGAATAAGAGTTCTATAAAATTGAAAAAATAGCAAATTTTGAGTTAGTATAAAGATTAAACAATTTAATGAAAAAAAATTATAATTAATAACAAATGATACATACTCTGATACCTTCTAAACTGAAGTTTTCAGTAAAGTTTGACTATAATAAAAAAATGAAAAAATAATGTTAGTAAAAGCTGCTTTTGTTTATCAGAAAATAATGATTAAAGGTAAGAAACAACATACTTGAACAGATTGCAGGGTAGTTAAAAGGTTGACGTTGGACATTATTATGAAGTATTGAGATATCTGAACTATAAACTAGTTGTGTGTATAGATAAATGAACTTGTAGGATTAAACACGTCTTCATTTCATTTCAGATGATTCTGACTTTTATTTCAATCTCGAATTTACTGCGCATCTTTCGGTCAGCCACGCTGGGTGGCTGATTGGATTACTGCGCCATGGTATGAGATGGGTGGATCCATTTTCATTAAGTATATAATATAAAAATAAGAATTAAAAGCAGTTTTATAATTAAATTAGTATTTACAATTATTTGGTTTTCCAAGCTTCTTTTTCTTCAATGGTTAATTGTTTCCATGAACTAGCAGCATCAGCAAAACGCTCTTTAGCTGAACCATCTTCATGTTTACCAAAATAATCTTTCATAAATTTATTATAACCAGTTAATTCTTTAGATGGATATTTTTCCTTCCAAGCAGTTAACTGTTTCGAACGTTCATCCAATGCTTCTTCATATTTGGTTCTGTATTTATCTTTAACGGCATATGTTTCATTGGCCCAAGCTTCAGAAATAAATTTTATAATATCAGAAATTTTTGATTTAGTACCATCTTCTTTCACAGGATGTAGTTCATGAAATTTAGTATAATTATCTTTGACATATAAACTGAAAGAATTAGTAGCACGTTTAGGTTTCTCTAATTTCTTTAATTGTGATGGAGAAGGCTCCTTCTTCTTTTTGACAGGCTTCTTCTTCTTAGGAGCAGCTTTCTTTTTAGGTGCTGCTTTCTTTTTAGAGGCAGCTTTCTTCTTAGTAGCAGGTGCCTTCTTCTTTGTTGCAGTTTCTGCTGAAACTACTTCACTTAATAAAGGGGAAGAGGTGGCAATTGAACGTGTTTGTAAAAAGGTTGAATTGAAATTGGAGTTAGCAATTGGAACTAAAGCTCTACCAATTGATAATCTTGTTAATTGAGAAGTTAGTTGTCTCACTGGAGTGTAAATCATGATAATTGAATGACTGTGTAGTATGATTATAGATGAAGTTGAAGCCCATCGGAATACCAAAATCAAACTGATGTTTTTGTTTTTGTTTTTGAATTTACCTCAATTTTAAGATTACGTAATCGGAGAGCCACATACTGCAGTGGCTAATTGTTAATGTGCCACATAATTTGGTATCCGGATTATATATCCGGATTGAATAGCCAATGGCTAAATTTTATAATATATCAAATAGATTAATAAAAAAGAGCAGTATAAAAAAATGTATATAAAATATTGTAAATTAAACACAACAGCACTAGGCAGTATAGAGAAAAGAATTGAAGGAGGAACAGAAATAAAAATAAAAATAAAAATAAAAAAAAAATATAATATGTATATTATTAACCTGATTTCTCATTAGTAGTTTTTGTACTTCCATCAACTTTTATAATTTCAGGATCATAATCACTATTTGCTTCTTCTATGCCTTCAATAATAGCTGTTTCCATTTCAAATGGTTTCATTCCAAGTTTACTTAATTCTTTTTCTTCAAAGACATCAAAATAATCAATTTCATCTTGTTCATTAGTACCTTGTAATGGAAAAGCTAATGATAATAAATAATATAATATCAAAGGACAGAAGAATGAAAACACTGTACTATTTTGGAAATAGTGCATTAAACCAATTGGAATACTATAAGATGTATTAACTGTAGCTGCTAATCCTGGTAAACCTGGAATAACAGTAATAAAAAAACATAAATATGATCTCCAATTAACACCATATGTAAAATAGAAATCTTTATTCTTATCTAATGAAAATAAATGTGAAACTCTAACTCTACTTTTTCTAACCAAATAAAAATCTGATATAATTATACCCATGATTGGAGACATAACAACACCAAATGCAGCCATTGTATTATTGAAAGCTGATGCTGTATTATAGAAATTCCAAGGTTGGCATGCCCATGAGATTAAAGCAGTAATAATAGCACCTCTAAAAATATTGATGTATCTTGGACAAATACCAGCTAAATCCATACCACCCGCAAAACCATTAGCTAAAACATTAAATGTCAGTTGTGATGAAGCAAAAGCTAACCCACAAAAGAAAGCAGCACATCTTCTCTTTGGTGAATAATCATCAGACATCCATCTTAAACAAACATCAGTTGGTAACCACATAGCAGTACCATAATTCATTTCAGTGTTTGATGCAGTAACCATACCCATAATTGGAACTAAAGTACCAGTTAGGAAAATTGATAGAATTATACCCCAATACATTGGTTTAGCACTTGTAGCAAAACGTGAATAATCACTCATATTAGTACAATTAGGAGAAACAGCACCATAAAACACAGTAATAGCTTGTAACCAAGCCCAACCAATTTCAGATTTTTCAACAGAAACAGATTCATACCACATATCACCAGGACCTCCTGTTAAAACATAACATTTATGTAATTCGTAACCAAAAACACCAAGCATAGCAATTAAAGTAATAAAACAAGAACCATTAACTAATGGACCCATTTTCTCAGGTCTAATGAAAAAAAAGAAAAATTCAACAATATTAAATAAGAAAAATGAAATAAAATCTCTTCTAGTCATAGCTAAACTATCAGGAAATGTATTTGACATATTCATATAATCTTCACTCCAAGCAGATAGCATAACAACTATACCTAATCCACCTAACCAAGATTGAGAAGCATAATAAACAATTGAAAGTAAAATTCTAATGATGATACCTAAATATGAACCCATTATACCAAAGATCATTCTTTGACAAACTGTATAACCAATTTTATATTTTGCTCCTGGAGCTGAATTTAAACAAGTATATAAAACAATCAAACAATTTCCTAAAGTAATTGCACCTATTGTATGTTGAATATTTAAATTTAAAGCAAGTAAAGAACTTCCAATTGAATAAGTAAAAATTGAAACATTTGGAACTGACCAATAACCAAAATAAGACCAAAAAGACCAAAGACGTCTTCTTGGAGGCATTGGTTCAAGATCTGGATTTTTTAAAACTGATAAAGTTCTGTGTTGATGTGGAACTTCTAACCATCTAAGTTTATCAGCTAAAGTCATTTGTCTATTAGTATTATAATTTGATATAGATATTGGATATATTAATTCTAGTTGGTGTTCAATAGAACTATCTTGTTTCACCATGGTGGCATAATATACTAATAATAAAAGAAGAGGAAAATGCTATTGATTTATATCAAATCGAAATTAAGAACATGCAATACTTGAAAATAAGCCACTGTCGATATGTAGGAGTAGATATGGAAGTTGATGGAGTATAATATAATTAATGTGTATAGGTAATTATAATAAAGTCTTAATAAAATTGTAAAACCCAACTTTAATTATTGTTATGCTGATAAGGAACAGATGAAGAGGAAGAGACCGATAAAGAATTATTGAAGCTATAGGCGTTAAGTATAGTTAGACAACCCTTATCGATCCTATAAGTGATAATTATATTTTTCTATGATACGAATAAATTTGTATTAATATTGTAGAAATATATATTAAGGGCACCAAATTAAAGAACATGGTATATACTGAAAAAAAGCTAATTTAAGAACGATGAACGAACGATTATGATTACCATGAGCTCGATTATTTTTTGGATCGAACAACTGGAACAAGATTCCGCTGTTGAAATTGCGCACTTACGTCTCCCATCAATGCTGGCTTATGTTTACAGGGGGGACAGAGCTATGATTGGTGAGTTCTGTTATACCAATCATCTTATCAAATATATATATCATGATTATTATCGATATCCATATATGCATATATCATATGAGCTAGCAATTAATCAAAATTTGGAAATTTGAAAACGGTTGTTGTGAACGATATTGCGCTCGCGGCTCGTGTTAATTGCGCGTGAAAAGCGCTTAAATTATTTAATCAAGGATTCAAATTTTACCATACAATTGAATGTGTTGTAACTAGCTTGTAATTAAACCAATTAATTATACATGTACGTAATAACAACTCTGTTCTAACGGACTATGAAGAATAAGACTACTGTGCTGCAAAACTCAATAGCGTATACATTAATTATGTTACAAATTCTAAATTCTAAAGTGCTTAATTATAATTGTTGTACTTAATTTATCTTGAACATGTATGCATGCATGTAAATATATGACAAGCTGAACTGAATTAATGAAGCTGACTGTATAAAAACAATTGATTCAATGATCGAATTCTTTTGTTTAATTGGTTAGATAAACTAAAAAATTTAAATGGATATAATTTGTTGGATATGACTAACTAAATAGAACCTTGATTATCTCCCTCTTTCAATACCTTTATTTAATATTAACCTTTTTTTTTTGAACATAACCTTATATATAGTAAAATTGAATCACACTTTAGCTATACTTAAAATTAAGACATTAAAACATTAAATTGTTTTTAATAGGTCTCATAAATGTATTAATAATAACGTACTCCAAATTGTATAAAGAATATCGATAATAGATAGATAGAAAACAACACATACACAGCTCTAAAAAATAATATAAATAGTAGTAATAGATACTAATCTAAAATCATGAAGTTGATATTTCTTCAGCTTTACCCATAATATAATTCCAATCAGAAAACACAATCAACATAAATTCAGAAAAGGCTAGAGAAAAAACACCGATACCTAATCCAATCCATAAACCTTTAACTTCCATACCTTTAGTAAATCCTAAATATAGAGCCAGAGGAACAGCAATAATGTAATAAGCAACTATATTCAACTTACTACCAACATGTTGACGAGCTTGAGCTCTTAAGATACCAGCACCTAAAATATTTGGGCAATCCCATATTTGATTCACAGCTAAAATTGTTAAAATAATCATACCTTTTTCTTTAACAATTGGATCTTTTGTAAAACAACCAACAATAAACTCTCTAAAATTAAAAAGAGCAAAGAAATTAAAACCACTTAAAAATAAACTAATTATATAAAGAGACTTAGTTGATGTAATAGCTTCTAATTTTTTACCACCGCCAATTAAGGTAGCAATTCTGGTAGCACCTGCAACAGAGAATGAAAATGGAATTTGAAAACATAGTGTAGCCAGAGTAGAACCAATTGATTGGGCTGCTAAAGTTTCAGTACCAAATCTAGCTGAAGAAAGAGTTAATATTTCAAAAGCAATAAATTCAGAAAGCATCATAGCAGTACCATTTAAAGCTAAATTAGCCATTTTACCCCAATTTCTAAAAGATTGTTTAATTTGAAATCCATACCAACATTGAGAACCTTCAATAAAGTAAGCATACCCAAATAAAATAATAGAAATTAACCAATAACTAATTGTGGTAGCCAATGGAGCACCTAAAAAACCGATTCCAAAAGTTTTATCCCAAACAAGAAAATAATTTAAAAAAATATTGATAGGAGCAACAATAAGTAATGCATATTGGCCTGCAACAAAGACATTTTGAGCTTGTAAGAATCTTTTACCAGTTTCAAATAAAATAATTGAAGGTGTACAGAAAACCATAACTCTAAGATAAGATTGGGCCATAATAGCTAAAACTGGATCAGTAACAACATACTTTAAAAACCAATTTGAGAACCACCATAATAAAACAAGAGGAATGTTAACCACTGAAAGCATAGCTAAACATTTTTGAAAGTATAGACCAACTAAAGGATAATTCTCAGCACCATAAGCTTGAGAACAAAGTGTTTCTAAACAAGTAGACATACCTGTAAAAATTGATGAAGTGATATTAAAAGTCATCGTAGCTAAACTAACCGCAGCTAATTCAGTTGAACCAATTCTACCAACAGCAAATATAGAAACAACACTTAAAGAATATTGAAGAAAAAATGTAATTGAAAGAGGAACTGATGAATTTGTAATTTTATTCACTTCTTTTTTAATTGTAGTTCTATTAGTTTTGGGTCTTCCATTAATAAATTCATCAGCACTTTGAACATATCTTGGTTGGAATCCATATTCTAAATCTTCTTCAACAGAAGGTAATAATCTTTGTGTTTCTGACATGAGTTTGGTTATTAAAAAAAAATCTTTTTCAAATTTGAAAACGATAGTTCAGTATTTTGGAGGATATGTTTATCTATTAGTAATTCTGAGAACTAACAGCTAGATGCAAAATAAAAAAAAAAGGGGGAAAAGGAAAATTGGGAGCTTCAGCAAAACCTTATCAACTTCTTGGATATACATATATGACAGGATATAATAGAGTTGTATCTGATTTGGATCATGATTGGCCCATTCGAACTATAATGAAAGAACATTAAATCATGAGTCTAATAGTTATGGAAACCAGCGGAATTCGAGTTCCAGTAACCACAAAAGATAAAGGTAGCCCCGTCATGTTATCATGTTATCATGTCTATATATATTATAGATGCTTGATATCAAGATTATTTGTTGGATTAATTTATTAATTGAAGATAAAAGCGCAATTAAATCTAACTTGGAATGTTGGAAATTTAACCATAAATTTTTCACTTTGAAGCGCTTCAAGTGCGAAAGAAGGGATCGAGAGATCGATTAGTTTATACGAGCTATTGTCTGAGTAACAAGATTATACAATTGATATATGGCATATAAATCAGTATTGAAAATTGAAAATCTATATAATATCATAATTATATGCAGCCAATTAACTTAATTTGCGTATGTGCCTCATTCTTATTTATATAGACGCATAATTATTATTTGAAAGCTGTTAGCTGATTGAATGAAAAAATCCCGACGCAATTTGTTTTGGAAGCCACATCAATTTTCAATTAATGTTTTTGTAGCTATACATACAGTTAACATATATTGATATACCAGCAATTCAAGTCTTTTAGTCAAATTTAACCAAATTGGGTTATTTGCGTAATCAAAATTAAGAGATAACTCTATAAAAAAAAAATAGATAACATAGAAGATTAAGTTATCCTATTTTGAAAGGAATTAAAGGAGACTGTGAAATTCAGATCGAATGGGAGCAGCTAAGTAAAATCCAGGTTTTACAAACTTCCTTATATTACAAAGATTATACTTTAATGATGTAAGTAACTTATTTGAAGATTGTAATTAGTTAAATTGTATTTAAATAACTACAAATCCCGCTTCTTTAACTATCAATGTCTAGCAGAACCATTTTCAAAATCTCCTTTTTTTACTTCAATAAATTCATAATTATCAAATATGAAATTAACATTTGCTTTAGCTACATCAATAATTGCAATCCTGGGTGCTCAAGGTGCTTCTATCCCTGATCCATTCCAATTATCTATCTCATTAAATGAAGAAGAAGCTAAATTAATGGAACTTGAAAACGCTGGTCATGCTCATTCCCATTCTCATTCTTCTGAAAATCAATCATTATTAGATTTAATGTTAGGTTCATTATTACCACCAACTGATGATGTTGATATTTTAGCTCTTCAAAAGAAACAATCACCTGCTGGATTATCAGATGAATTTCATGCATTTACTTTACAAGATCCTTACTCTGTTCCAGATCCTGATGATTTAAGAGATATTAATGGTTCTTCTGTTTTATATAGAGGTGGTGAATTTGGTGGTATTAATACTTTTGCTCATTTACCTTATGCTAATTGTTATGATCCAGCTCTGTTTGAAAAAGAAGCTTTTGATATTGCTGTTGTTGGTGCTCCATTTGATTCAGGTACAAGTTTCCGTCCAGGTACTAGATTTGGTCCAACCGGTATTAGATTAGGTAGTAGAAGATTAGCTCCAGCTTATTCAGTTTACAGAAAAGGTTTCAATCCATATAAAAATTGGGCTAAAATTGTTGATTGTGGTGATCCACCAGTTACTCCATTAGATAACAGAGTTGCTATTGATCAAATTTATAGAGCTGAAAGAGCTATTAGAAACCATGCAACTACTGAAAAGAATCCTGAAAAATTCCCAAAGGTTGTTACATTAGGTGGTGACCATACTATTGCTTTACCTGGTATCAAATCTGCTTATGAAAAATATGGTAAGATTACAGTTATTCATTTTGATTCTCATTTAGATACTTGGAATCCATATTATTTTGGTGGTAATATTACTGATTATCAATCATTAAATCATGGTACTTATTTACATTATGCTCATGAAAGAGGTTATTTAGCTGATAATTCCATCCATGCTGCTATTAGAGGTCCATATCCAGGTCCATTAGATGTTGAACATGATATTGATTGTGGTTTTGATAGAATTTTAGCTAGAGATATTGATAAAATTGGTGCTGATGGTGTTATTCAAAGAATTAAAGATAGAATTGGTGATGTTAATTCTCCTGTTTATATTACTGTTGATGTTGATTCAATGGATCCAGCATTTACTCCAGCAACTGGTACTGTTGAACCTGGTGGATGGACTTCTAGAGAATTATTAACTGTTTTAGATGGTTTAGACTTCTTAAAGAACGTTGTTGGTGGTGATGTTGTTGAAATTAGTCCACCTTATGATTCTGCTGAAATCACAAGTCTTGTTGGTGCTCAAGTCATTGATAGTTTAATTTCTTTAATGATTCTTAATGAAGAAGAACTTGAAGGTCATAAAGAAACTGAAAGTGATAAATAGTTTTATGTTTATCTATTATTTTTTCTTAATGATTTTTTATTTTATATTTTCCAGTACCTTTTGAACTTATCCTAATTGTTAGGAACTCTTACTTATATTGATTTGTTTATACTTTTTGAAAATATTATTTCTTAGGTTTAACAATTTAACGTTGATTATTTCTTTCTTATATTCCATGTAATTGTAAAAAGTTTTTATATGCGAATTTTTTCTCGATCAACACTTGAGGTTGAGCCGCTGATTGTGAATATCCGGATATGGCTTAAGCTTTTATACTCGGATTAATCATACTGGTGGTGTTTCTTCGTTTCTTTCTTTGATTGTATAATTACATGTAAAAGTGGGAAGTCAATCGATAAAGATATACAAAGTATGTATGAATAACAGGTGAATTCGTTAATTAAAAGTATAAAAAAGAATAAATAAGCCAATAAATAATAAAACTAAAAAGAATATACATAGCAAATTAACTAGTATGGGTGTAAAAATTAAGCAAATAATAAATATAATGGAGACATATTCAAAGTATGTGATTGGGATTTAATTGTTTAAGCAAATATAGTTGAAAAACATGAAAAACATGAAAAATATTAATAACCTCTTCTCTTCATTGCACCTTTTTCAGATTCGATTCTTTCGACAACACCAAGATCTTCTAAAATCTTTTTAGCTTCTTTTCTTGTATACAAACTTAAGACTAGATCTCTGCAATTATTCTCAAAAGTTAACGATTTAATAGTAGATGGTAATTGTCTAAGTAATAACTTGGTTTTTCTTGAATCAGAATCATGTAGAACAAGATGTATTGTTGAAAGACACGATGGATATTTTAACTTAAATAAATCTATTGAAGAATAAGAATAGGTACTAGGAACATAAGAGATTTGAACATTTTCAAGCTCTAGCCTTCTGATAATAATATTAAATGAGGAAAACAAATCCGATCTTTCAGTTACACGACATGTTTTTAAAACATCTATTTTTTTCTTTAACAGCTCATTCTGATCTAATGACCCAGGCAATTCAAAGCTAAGAATAGTATTATGTTTGGTAATGTTAACGACATTTTTCCAGTTTTTGGTATGAGTTGAACTTCCTATAACGTCAAAGGATACACATAATGAAGTAAACCGCCCAGAAGAAATAGTTTTCGTATAAGAAAACTGCGGTGGCGTTTTCATCATCAAAAGAGGTTTTATGAATAAAATAGAATTTGAATCCATCAAATCAACAGTTTCAATATATACTTTGGTGAGCTGATTTAATTGATCAACATTTGTGACTTTAAATGTAAGTTCGAAAATAAATAAAGTTTTTAAAGAAACTGGTAGAGAAATTGGACCATTGAAGGAATTTTCAGACAATTCAAGAGTTTCTATGGAAAATGGAAGTTTATGAAACGATTCTGTACCAAGCTTGCACATTGAAAATTTAACAGTTTTCAAATTAACTGAGTTTGATAGATCAATTAGTTGTGATTTGCAATATGTTATAACAATACTTTCCAATTTTGGCAAATTAATCATTAAAATTGGTTCAACAGTTTCTAAATTTAAACAACTAAAAGTTAATTCTCTAAGATTTTCAAAATATTCCAGTTGACTTGATTCAATTTTATCAGTTGCTTCTATTTTATAGATTGATTTCAAAACATTTTCAATGGAATGGAAATATTCGGCTTGAGGGAAAGCATATAACATACTTAAACTAAATTTAATATTGATTGAAGGGTGTAATTTGAAAATATAATTAGTAAAACTAATGAGTTTCTTATCAAACATACGTGCATTAATAATAATTGTTTGTAAACGGGGCTTGAATTTGTTCAAAAACATCTGAAGTTTTTCAAAATCCCTAAAACCATGATGAATTTCAATTGATTTAAGATTGGGAAGACCTAATTGAAGACTATGCTTGTGTGAATCTAGTATTAAGTGAGTTGTAATTGAATTTAATTTTGGAGCATTTAATTCAACAACATCATAACCCACAAGGGCATCTCTTTTAACTAGAAGACTACAGTCATCAACTAATTTAGAAATTATGAGTTTATTTTCAATGTAAAGTAATCTTAACTTAGTAAACGAGATCCTATTGAATTTAAAATTATATTTACTACTCAAATTGAGAAGCAAATCAAAAGATGGATCATTAGACGTAATATAACCTTGAATATCAGATAACTTCAACTCTAAGCTGGAATGGAAATTTGATGCAATTAAAGAAGAATGACAAAACAATTGAATAATAACTTGGCCAAAACCACTATTATCATGTAAATTATTTACCAACTCTAAGAAGGAGAAATTTCTTGCTAAATTAAACTCCAATATTTTGAAAATAAGTTCAACGGGGAGACCCTTCATGATTGTGTTAAAAGATGGATCTTTATCAATTTGAACGACAGGTTTTGAAACCTTCCTTCTTTTGTACCTTAAACGCATTATGAAGTCTAGTAGCCTTTTTCAACCATCAAAGTATAGTGTTTTGTGATAATAGTTAGCTAAAACCCCTTTCTTTAACATCTTTCTGATAAAGGGCAAAATTCAAAAAATCAAAATAAGCTGGCGTTCGCACCCTTGCACCTGATCCGGCTATACTGTCGGCTATATGCTGTTTTTTTTTCAAGTTTATTCATTCATTCATTCATGCATTTTGAAATTTAATGAAAGGTTAATTCAGATATGCTTAATTATAGATAATTGAAGATATAGAAATTGTATCTATAGCAAGCTGTATATCAGAAATTCTTTTGATTTCAGGAATGAATAGTGGATAAAGTATCTTAATTTGAATTCATAACAGTGGTTTAAATATTAGTATTAATTATTCTAACTATAATTGATAGCTATAGCTAGTGGCCTAATAATTTGACTCTTGAACAACTTGCGGCATGACCTAGTAATATATATAGGTCCTGATCGAAGAGTATACGGAGAAAATGAACGTTTATAGGATGAACAGACAGTCACACGAGCGACTTCCTTTTTTGGGTAAAAAAGAAAACCAAAATAAACTGAATCAACTGATGATCATGATTGTTAAAATTAATTATACCGTATTTCATTTCCTGTAATTTTTATGAGATGGATAATGAATCACAAGAATTATGGTAAAGTACTTTAATTGATAATATTAATTTTTATTCAATTCATTTATTAATAAATATTGTTTAAATTCAATTGTACATCCAGAAGCAGTTGAGAGCTGAGTTTTATCAAGATTATCCTGGCGGTATATATCGATCAATTAAATTATAAATGATATTTAATGTACAGAACTTTTTTATATCGATCCCCCACATTTGACGATCTTCGATCTTTCAGGGTCCGATAAATCAATTAAAGAATTTAAAGGAGAATAATTTCTAGTATAAATAACTTCAGTTCTGCTCCATGAACCAGGTTAGAAAAATGAAGGAAGATACCCTGAAAATCTATAACAAATTTAATACTAGCTATCAATTTTTAAAATGGTTAAATTAACATCAATATTCAGTATCTGGTTATCTGCTATTCCAGCATTAGCAAGTTTAGGACCAAAACCATACCAACAAGATTCAAATGAACAATATAATATTTTACATTATATGTCTACTGGTTCATATTTTCATGAACATTTAGGGTTTGGTATTTCTAAAGATACACCAGATACATGTACAATTGACCAAGCTCACTTATTAATGAGACATGGTGAAAGATATCCAATGGCATCCACTGGTGAAGAGTTAGAAACATTACTAAATTATTTAAAAAATGTCACATCTGAATCTGAATCATATAATACACCATTTTCATTTGTTCAAGATTTAGATTTCTTTGTTACTAATGATTCATATTATGAACATGAAACTTTTTTCAATCCAGTGTCTGGTCTTTCTGATGCTTTTCAATTTGGTTCTGATTTAAGATTAAGATATAATGATTTATTTGATTCAAACGAAACATTACCAATTTTTACTGGTGGTTTAAAAAGAATTTATCAAACTGCAAATGCTTTTGCTCTTGGATTTACTGGTAATGGCTATTCAGGTGATTTTAAAATGGTTGTTTTACCTGAAGCTTCATATATGGGTGCTAATTCATTAACAAATGCTGATGGTTGTGAAGAATTTCAATCTGCTGAATATTCAGAACCAATATTAGCTAAAGAAAATTTAAGTTATTTACAAAGAGAAGCTGATAGACTAAATAAATTAACTCCAGGTTTAGAATTAACAACAACCGATGTTGCAAATTTGGTTACTTATTGTGCTTATGAAATGAATGTTAAAGGTAAATCACAATTCTGTGATGTTATTTCAAAAGATGGATTTGTTGCTAATTCATATCATACTGATTTAGAACTTTACTACACTTACGGACCAGGTTACGATATGGCTGTTACTCTTGGTAAAAATGCAGCTAATATCACAGCTACATTATTTGAACAAGGCCCAGAAGAAGCAGATGGTAAGCTATTTCTAAGTTTTACTCATGATACGGATATTTTAAGATATCTAATTGGATTAGGATTATTCGACGAAGAAGATGATTTACCATTAGATTATATTGATTTTGGAAGATCATATGTTACTGGAGACTTAGTTCCAATGGGTGCTAGAGTATTATCTGAAAGAATATCATGTTATAATGAAACAACAGGTGAAGATGAATATTACGTTAGAACTCTTTTAAATGATGCTGTTTTCCCATTACCTGGTTGTTCTGATGGTCCTGGTTATTCATGCCCATTAGATGATTATATTGATAATATTAGAGATAATTTAGTTGAATATGATTCTGTTTGCACTTTAAATAGTACACAACCTGCTTATGCTTCATTTTATTGGGATTGGAAAACAGCTGACTATCCGAATGTCCCAGATAAAGAAAATTAAAGATTGATTTGTTCAATAAAAAGTTTACTTTAAAATGCTCTTGATTTTCCAGTTTAAAATATTTTGTTTATATTATTTCTTTCTCTTTTGAATTCATACTATTTTATTACTTCTTGTTCGTTTATTTTTTTTTATCATATCCTTTTTATATTTCCTCTTTTATATTTGAAATTTTGAATTAATAAATTTACTTCAACAGCTGAGGTTCAAACTTCCGACCAATGAGACACGAGTATAATGCCAAGAAGGAGAAGCCCTAAATCTTGCGCCGCACACTCAATATTATTTGCTTGTGCGGCGCGAGAAGTTTGCTGCTAAAAAAGCAGATTTATCTTCAAATTATCAAATTAAATTAATTCAATATTTATAAATTAAACTCCATGTACCATAAATATCAATATGTCAAAGATATATGATTCAGAAGATCCAAATTTACCTGATCTTCCAGAAAATGATGAAATAAGTTGGTCAGATTACGATGGTTATTTATCATCCGATAATGAATCAACAACAACTGAATCACAAACAATAAACACGAATACTTCAAATCAGACCAATAATAATAAGAAACAATCAACAAAGAAAAAAAAATCAACTAGAAAAAATGAAGATGAATCAATACCACTGCCATATCAACAATCAACTTCATATTCATCAACATCTGAACATGATGAAGATACATCAGCAATTAAAAATTCATCAAGTTTACCATTTAATACAATTTCAAAATCAAGATCAAGACGTTCTAAAAGAAAAAATGCAAGAAAATATAAAGGATCAAATATTAAAAAAGAAAGAGCAGGTTGGGAACCTGGTATTGATGTTAATACTACAAAAGTTGAGTTTTCTGAAACTCCAGGTTCAACAATTACAATTACTGATTATTGTAAAGAAAGATATAGAGTTGAAAGACTGGATTTATATTCTGCCAATGGTCTGGGATTATTTGATTCATTAATGCAAGATCCTGGAACAGAACAAGAAAGTGACCATAATAATAATGAAGATGAAACTGATCCAATAATTGAAGAAATTTTAGAAACAACTGCATATATGGCAAAAGTTGATGATTCACAATTAGCAGCTAAGAGATTAATTAATAAAAGACCAGCTTGGTATAAAGTTAGATGGATTAATATTAATGGATTATCATGGGAAGCAATTTCATTAATTAGTGAACGTTATAAATTACATAGGTTAGCAGTTGAAGATATGGTTGATATTCCACAACGTACAAAAGTTGATGTTTATCCAAATCAACTATTTTGTGTTTTACCATTGATGAAATTAATTAAAACTAAGAAACCTAAATATAGATTAAAAAAATCCTTATTTTCAAATGATAATAAAGTTGTTGCAACTAAAGATATACCATCTGATGATGATTCAGATAATGATAATGATAATTCATTAAATAAATTAAAGAAGACATTGTTTAATAATAGTAACAACAAGAAGAATAATATTAATAAAAGAAAACCAACTAAACAAACAAATAAACTATCATTGTTAAATGGATCACTGAATAATATAATCAGTAATGAATCAAAAATGTCTAAATTAACAGAATTATCATTTGAACCAACTAAGAAAGGTAAAACCAAATTTTCAAGTTCATTCGAAAGAAAATTACAAATAATTGAATTAAAAAGACCATTAAATTCAAAAGGATTAGCAGTTGGAATTGAACAAGTTTCATTATTTTTATTAGAAAATTCAAATACAATTATATCATTTTTTGAACATTCAGCAAATGATATTGAAAAAGCAATATTAACTAGAATGTCAACTGAATATACAATATTAAGAGAATCATGTGATTCATCATTATTATTTGAAGCTATATTAGATGCAATTGTTGATTTAAATTATCCTGTTATATCAGCATATTCAAGAAGATTAAATGAATTTGAAGTTAATATCTTAACACATCCAAATATTGAACATACACAAGAATTACATTTAATGATTAATGAATTATCATATTTAAAATCTAAAATTATACCAATTTCATCAATGCTTCAACAATTAAAACAACCTGAAATTAGTGAAAAATATGTTACAGCAAATTCAAGATTATATTTAAATGATATTTATGATCATTTATTAACTTATTTAGATGAGATTGATTCAATGACTAGAACAATTGAAAATTTAATTGATTTGATTTTTAATACATTATCTGTTCAAACTAATGATTCAATGCAAAGATTAACAATTATTACAATAATTTTCTTACCATTATCATTTTTAAGTGGATATTATGGTATGAATTTTACATCATTTGATGATTTATCAAAAAATGTTAGTTATTATTGGAAAGTTGCTGTACCATTTAGTGTTGGATTGATTTTAATTATAATGTGGCGGGATTTTTTTAAAGGTTTTAAAATTTATAAGAAAGAAATTAGTAGATATTTTAATGAATCAAAGAAAAAAAGAGAAAGAAAGAAACAAAGAGAGAATTTAAGACTTTTAAAGAAGAAAAAACAAGAAGAAATTGAAATTGAAAATGGTTCAATTGTTTAATACTTATATTATTATTATTTTACTTTTATAAACGTACTGTATTTTGTTTTTATTAATAAATATTTACTGTAATTAATCTATTTTAATCTTTTAAATCAATTTCAATGATTTCATTAATACCTTTATGCCAAATATCATCTAAACAAAATCCTAATTCACTACCAAAACCAATAACATCATCAATAACAATTTCAGAATTAGAATTTGAATTAGAATCATTGTTAGTATCATTAAATTCTAAATCAGGTTCAGTACATTCGAAAACAATCTTTGTTTTATTGTTTAATTCATTTAATTCATTTAAATTTAATTTATTTTTATTAATTCTATCAATTTCAAATAATTTAATAATTTTTTTAAAATTTAATTTATCATTAACAATTGGATCAATTCCGATTATTGCTTTTTTATCTAAATCCCAACCTGATCCACCAACAATAATTTTAAAATATTCATTATCATCTTTATCTTTTTTATTTGGTTTGTCTAATTTAACATATAATGAATGATCTTTTGAATCATTTAATTTTGGATTATCTATTAGATATTGTGAAGCAGGTTGAAAATTAATTGATTTGATTAAATTACCAGTAAATGAAGTAACTAAATAATCTTGTTCTTCTTGTTCTTTAGTTAATTCATCTTCCCAATTTAATCTTTTAAATTGATTTGAATAATTAGATATTATTGAATTAGAATTTAATTGAATATTTAAATTTAATTTCTTTAAATTATGAAAATTTATACTATTATTTTTATCATCATAAATAAAACAAGTTGATTGTAAACCATTTACAAATAAACTTCTACCTAATTTAGTTTGAATATTTAAACTATTAATTAATTTTCCATTATTATTTAAGAAATCCAAAGATAATTTGAATTCAGTTTGATCAATTGAATCTTTCCAATTTTTATCTAATTTAATTGGATCATAATCATTTGTTTTTGTTTTTGTATCTGTTTTATTATTTTCTAATTCATAATTTAATATATTTAATTCATTTCTATTATTATTATTATTAAACCATATTTCAGAAATTGCATTTTTAGATTGTAATATTGAATCAACACAAATTAAAATTCCATTATTGATTGATTTTAATTCAGTTAATTTAATAAAATTATTAATTGAATTTAATAATTGATTTGGAGTTGATAAAATTAATAATGATTTTGATTTATTTAGTAGTTTGAAATCATTTGATGGATTTATTGTTGTTTTGAATGATATGAATCTTTTGGATTGGAATGATAATGATTTGAACATGATATCACCTAGTTGTTGCAATTGGTTTTATCTTAAGTTGTTTTACTATGGGGTTAAGGTTAAAATGAACAATTTTTCAAAGCGAGTTCAAGTATAGTTTTCTACAACTCAATTACAAAAACTCAAGTTTATTAAACAAAAAGGGTAGATGTGATTTATTTAAAATATAAGTAATATTAAATAAGTATATAAAAACAATAGTCGAAATACCCATAAGATTTGATTGGCGAAACCAACTATTTTAACTTCTTCTTTGGTCTTAATTGATTAGAATGACCACATTTTCTCTTTCTACAGTTAGTAGCTCTTGGTGGTAATCTAGCATAACATTTTCTGCAAATAGATTTATCACAGTTATATTTAGAAGCTAAAGCTTTTAAAGATGGTTCAATGATACCACCTCTTAATCTTAAAACTAAATGTAAAGTTGATTCTTTTTGAATGTTGTAATCAGATAAAGTTCTACCATCTTCTAATTGTTTACCAGCAAAGATTAATCTTTGTTGATCAGGTGGAATACCTTCTTTATCTTGAATTTTAGATTTGACATTGTCAATAGTATCAGAGGATTCGACTTCTAAAGTGATAGTCTTACCAGTTAAGGTCTTAACAAAAATTTGCATTGTACTAAAATAATAAAAATAATGGTTTAATGTTAGTTAGGTTATACTTTATGAATGATAATAATGTAAAAAAACTCAAACTTATTTGGGCACTTCTTGTAATTTATAAACTTTAAAAAAATATGAATGTTTTGACTATTTTGACTATTTGAAAATTTTATAAAATAAATTAATGATAATGATAATGTAATTTAATTAGTTGATGTGAATAAATTATTAAAATGTTTTAATAAAATTTAAATTGAAAGTACCTGTTTGATTATTTAATATTTATTTTCAAATGATAATATTTATAATACTAACTGACTAATAAAGATGAAATAATCTAATAAATTATAATATAACTAGATGAAATAGTGAATAATAAGTTATATGATATAAATATAATAAATTTATGATATTGTATAATGTTGTTTAAAAAAAGTTGAAAATTTTCGTTTTAAATGAGCAAATGAAGTAAAATGAAATTAACAAGAAGTTGACCAATGAAGTTGAATGATATAGCATGATAACTACATACAGATTGTTAAATTAGTGATAATTCCTATGTCTGTTCTAAAGTATCTAGTATAACCTCTTACTCTCTATAGTTAAGATTAATCACTGATTTTTTGAAAAACTGCAAGAGCGACGGAGAAGCAAGGCGGTGCAGAAAGAGCGGGTTACAGCCCTCGGCGGCGGCACGTGACAGGCACGTGACCAGCAGGCAGGTGACAGTGGGCACGTGACCATATAGTTAAGAGTAGTACTAGTACTAACAGTTATTCCTATCAGTCAAACGGCCTTCATAACACTACAATACCACCTATTCCACTCCATATCTTCATCCTTTCTTTCATGTTTAAGTCTATTTGTTCAAATTCGGTTAAACTATACAACACTTATCTATCTACAAACTCAATGTCAACTTTAACTTCAACTAATACCAATTATCCACATTTATCTAATCATATTTTAAATATCTTAAAACCACATTTACCAAAACAATCTCCTGAATTAGATCCATCAACTTTATCAAATTATTATAATTTTAATGTTTTAAATTCAACTTTAGATTTAACTGTTTTATTTGATGAAAAAAAATTAAAAGGTTCAATTTCATTAGATTTATTATTTTTAAATAATTCAACAAATCAAATTATATTAGATACTTCTTATTTAAAAATTAATTCTGTTTTAATAAATTCAATTAATACAAATCAATTTAATTTAGAAAAAAGACAAGAACCTTTAGGTTCAAGATTTATAATTCAATTAAATCAAAATTATAATTTAAATGATAAATTAAATTTAACAATTAATTATGAAACAACTGATAAATGTACTGCTTTACAATGGTTAGATCCACAACAAACAAATGATGGTAAATTACCTTATTTATTCTCTCAATGTGAACCAATTCATGCAAGATCTTTTTTCCCATGTTTTGATACTCCTTCAATTAAATCAACATTTAAATATTTAATTAAATCAAAATTAAATGTTTTAGTTTCTGGTTTATTAGAATCAAAAACTGATTTAAATAATGAATTTACTTTATATAAATTTAATCAACCTGTTCCAATTCCATCTTATTTAGTTTCAATTGCTTCTGGTGATTTAGTTGGTGCATCAATTGGTCCAAGATCAACTGTTTATTCTGAAAAATCTTTTATTAATCAATGTCAATTTGAATTTGAAAAAGATACTGAAAATTTTATTAAAATTGCTGAAAATATAGTTTTTAATTATGAATGGAAAGATTATAATGTTTTAATTTTACCACAATCAATGCCATTTGGTGGTATGGAACATCCAAATTGTACTTTTGCAACTCCAACTTTAATTTCTGGTGATAGAGAAAATGTTGATGTTATTGCTCATGAATTATCTCATTCTTGGTCTGGTAATTTAGTTACAAATTGTTCATTTGAACATTTTTGGTTAAATGAAGGTTGGACAGTTTATTTAGAAAGAAGAATTGTTGGTAAATTACATGGTGAACAATTTAGACATTTTTCTGCAATTGTTGGTTGGACAGATTTAGATAATTCAATTAAATCAATGGGTTCATCATCAAAAAAATTTAGTACTTTAATTCAAGATTTAAAAGATAAAATTGATCCTGATGATTCATTTTCAACTGTTCCTTATGAAAAAGGTTTTAATTTATTATTTGAAATTGAAACAAAATTAGGTGGATTTGAAAAATTTGATCCATTTATTAAATATTATTTTAATAAATTTAAATATGGTTCATTAGATTCATATCAATTTTTAGATACATTATATGAATTTTATTCAAATGATAAATCATCATTAATTTCATTAGATTCAATTGATTGGGAAGTTTGGTTATTTCAATCTGGTTTACCACCAAAACCTAAATTTGATACAACTTTAGTTAATCAATGTTATAAATTAAGTGAAAAATGGGTTAATATATCAATTAATAATCCTGAATTATTAGATTCAAGTTTTAATGAAAATGATATAATTAATTTTAGTTCAATTCAAAGTGGTGTTTTCTTAGATGATTTATTAACTTATCAAAATAAAGATGGTTTTAAATGGAATTCAAAATTAGGTCAAAATGCAATTAAAATTATGTCTAAAAAATATTCAAAATATGCTAATTCTAAAAATGCTGAAGTTGTTTTTAGATGGTTTAGATTATTATTAACTGGTGAAATTAAAGAAAGTTATATTAAATTGGCTGATTGGTTAAGTACTGTTGGTAGAATGAAATTTGTTAGACCTTCTTATGTTTTATTAAATAATGTTGATAGAAAATTAGCTTTAGAAACTTTTAGAAAAAATGAATTTTCTTATCATCCAATTTGTAGATCAATGGTTAAAAAGGATTTAGGTATTAATTAAGTTATTAGAAATTTTTCTTTTTATTTTATTATTTTATTTTATTTATTTTAATTATACACAATTTTGTTTTCAATTTAATTTATAAATTTTATTGTACGTAGGTAGTATATAGTACAACTTTTAACGAATTAAAATCATAGTTTTAAAGTAATTATATAAGAATAATGATAATGAAAAAAGTACATCTAAAACAAAATGGTAAGAGAATATAAAAAAGCTAATATAACAACGATAATATAAAAATAAAAGAAAAATAAATTTAATAATCTACACAAACAAACAAATAAACAAATAAACACTAAAACAATTAAATAAAAAAAAATAAAAATTATGATAATAAAATAATAAAAAAAACTCTATTCTTCCATTTCTTCATCTTCATTATCTTGATCTTGATCTTCTTCAATATCACTTTCATCATCATCGAAATTTCCAATAGCAATTAAATTTTCATTTTCATCAGTTAATTGCCAAACATTTAATGCTTGATATTTATAAATACATTCATTAAATAAATCTTCAGTAAAACCTTTTGCAATAGTTTCATCTCTAATTTCAGAAACATTAATCATTTTATTTGCATTATTTGAATTTCTTAATTTATCTTTAATTAAATTATAAACTTTACTCATTGGAGTTTCTTCATAATTATCAAATTCATCTTTATCAGAATTTGATAAAGATTGTTTTGCAACTGAAACTAATCTTAATGCTTCATCAATATCTTTCATAATAACTTCATTTGAAAATCTAATTCTAGCTAATGCTTGTGATAATCTTAATATACCTAATAAAGTTCTTGGAGTTGTATGTGAAAAATATTTATTTGAATTTTCATTTGATTTTGATTCTTTTCTTAATTTAATATATTTTTGAACAACATAATCTGAAACTTGTTGTGATATCGTTGGTCTAAATCTTCTTGCAATTGAAATAAATTGTCTAATTGTTGTTGAATCTAATGGTTCAAATGAATCAGTTGGTGGTTGTTTATTATGCATATGAACATATGTAACATGTTCAGCTAATTTAATATCATCTTCAATTGATGGATTATCTAAAATTAAAAATAAAATATCAAATCTTGATAATAATGCAGCTGGTAAATTAATATTTTCATTTGGTGATAATTTTGTATTATATCTACCATATAATGGATTTGCAGCAGCTAAAATTGATGCTCTTGCATTTAATGATGTATTAATACCAGCTTTAGAAATTGAAATTGTTTGTTGTTCCATAACTTCATGAATTGCAGTTCTATCATTTTCTTCCATTTTATCAAATTCATCAATACAACAAATACCATTATCTGCTAAAACTAATGCACCACCTTCTAAAACCATTTCATCAGTAATTGGATCTCTCATAACAGCAGCTGTTAAACCAACACCTGATGAACCTTTACCAGTTGTATAAACACCTCTTGGAGCAATTTTTGTAATACTTTTTAATAATTGTGATTTAGCAACACCGGGATCACCCATTAATAAAACATTAATATCACCTCTAATTCTCATACCATCACCAATTTCTTTTGTAACACCACCAACTAATAATAATAATAAAGCTTTTTTAATATCTAAATGACCAAAAATTTCAGGTGCAATTGATGATGCTAATCTATTATATAATGAATTTCCAGTAATTGAACTTTCTTCAACAATTGCTTGAATTTTATTTTCAACTTCAGTTGTTAAACCTAAAGTTTCATATTTTCTTTTATGTTGTTTAATTGATTGAGCTTCTAAATAAGTTTCAGTTAATAAACCAGCTTTTAAAGCTTTAAAACCAGTATATGGAATTGGTAAGAAAATACCAGCAACATCAACAATATCACCAGGATTCATTGATCTAACTAAATCACCATGAACTTGAATTGTTAAAGTTCTTGGAATATGACCAACTGGAACTTGATTTGCTAATTCTTGAATTTTAACATCTTGAAATGCAGTAAATTTTGATGCTCTTGTTGATGGGAATAATTTACCTTTATGTTGATTTGATAAACATCTTTCTGATGTACATTCAGTTAATGGTTGAAAAGTTTTTGTATTAACTTCTTGAAAAATTTCATAACCACATGTATCACATGTATAAGCAGTAACTTGAATTGATGGTTTAACATCAGAAACACGTGTAACAATACCTCTAACAGTAATTAATTGACCTAAATGTTCACCTTTAACATCTCTAACAGCTAAAGCTTTAGTTGGACCTTTAGTAGTTGCATTAGTTAAAGGTTTAAAATATAAACAATAACGTCTTGTTAATTGAGGTGGGAATAAATTATTAGTTAATGAATCATCAATTGTTGGATTTTCAGGGGCAGAACCATCAGCTAAACCAGAATTAGCTAATTCTTCACGATGTTCATTTTCTAATCTTGCATTTCTTAATCTTCTTTGATGAATAATAACATCTAAAACATCATCTTTATGTGAAATATTAATTGTTGGATCAGGAATAATTTCATCAATAACTTGAGAAAATAATTCAATAAAATGATAAGTATTTTTAATAATATGATCAGCTAAATCTTTTGAAGAAGATTGAGTAAAAGTTTGAGTATTTTCTAATTGTTGAGTTTCTTCATATAATTTAATATCATCTAATGAAATATATAAAGTTGATAATTCTCTATTTGCAATTTTTTGTAATAAAGCTAAATATTTTGGACCAGTTCCAACACCATCTAATTCAGCATCCATTGCAATTTCATCAACTTGACGATCATAAATATCATCTTGATCATCTGAAGTATTAGTAGTTTCACTTGATTTATAATGATTTAAGAAATCTCTAATTCTATCTTTAAGTTCAGGATAATTAATATTCATTTGAACAGCAGGTAAAATAGAAGTACCTGGGGCATCAGGAGTAGGAGCAAAAGTAGTCATGATTAATGATTAATAATTAACAATTAACTGATCAACTGACTAACTGAAATGTATTTGTTGAATCAAGAGCAGGAATAGAAAAAAGAAGTACATGTAGATACCGTGTGAAACAATTTTTCATTTCAAGTTTACGCGTCTGTCTCAATTTGCCCAAACGGGAAATGTGCCGGATCGGGAAGGGCGGCGCGTCGGTGCGGGCGCGCGTCGGTCTTACGTAAGCCGGAGAGGAGCCGAGATTGTAGCCGGGATATAAATCATAACTTCAAACGTGACCCAGAAATAAATGAAGAAGATGAACTTGAACCTGAATCACCACCATTTCCATTCCCAGTATTGTTTTGTAAAATCTTGTTACCACTAACAGATCTAACAACTCTTCTTCTTTCAAGTAACATAAATTGAATTTGTTGTCTAATTGAATTCAAAGCAACTCTTTGATTATTAACTTCTTCTTTCAATTGAATATTTTCATTAATTAAAGTACTTGTAATTTGTTTATTAACTTCAAAATCATTAATTAATGGTCTAATTGTCTCTATATCACTTCTTAATCTTTCAAATTCTAATAATAAATGAACATAATCATCATCTTGTAAATTCATCTTAGCTAATCTTGAAAGTATATCATGATTATCATTAGAAAATGAATTATTATTACTAACTTCTTCTAATTGTAATGAATATCCTAAATTAGTTAATCTACCTTGAATAACTGAATCTAAAACTGTAGATAATTGACTTTTTAAACTTTTATTCTCACCAATTATTGATTCCATTTTTAATTCTTGTTGATTAAAATAATCAGTTAATTTAATAAAAACACATTCTTTAATATGAACTTCATTTAATAAATCTCTTCTACCTCTCCAACTACAACCAAATTTATTTCCTGGACATTTTATATGAATATTTTCACAACTTGATTCATGTTTAGTAAATGATTTCTTAGGAAATTGATTATTACATCCATTACATTTGATTTTATTTTCTTCACATTGATTTTCTAAATGCCAATTTAATTTAACTTTACTAACTAATTTAGTACATTTATCACAAGGAAATAAATCATGAGGACAAGAATCATCATCATCATCATCATTTAAAAATCTTCTTTCAGTTAATATATCACATATTGATCCATCTAATTTCAATTTCCCACAACTAAATCTAGTAAATTCACATTCATCAATTGCATGAGTCTTAATTGCCCATCTTGGTCCAATCCAATTACAACCTCTAGTTGAATTAATACAATAAACTTGTAAATCATCAGTTATATTAGTTATTATAATAGGTGATGGGAATATATCATTTTCTCTTCTTCTTTGTTGATTTTGTTGTTCATGAGATGTACCTTCATCCCTTATACTTTGTTCAACTATATCAAATTCTGAAATTTCTTCAATTATCTCACTATTATCAACATTATCATTATCATTATTAACATTATTATCATTAGCATTATTCAAATTGTTCTGAGATTCAAGCTCCAGTTGTTCATTCAATGCCAATTCAATACGATCTTCTAAACTCAATTCAATTTCATTCACACCAGTCTCACCACCATCAACTTCCTCTTCAACTTCTTCACCTTCTCGTAAATCACAATCAACCCATAAACAAGTCCTATCCAAAGGACATCTACCAACAAAACCACCATCTTCCTCCTCCTGTTCATCCAAACCATCATTATTTGAACTTGAACTATTAATACCACATTTTAAACTTTCTAATAAACAAAACTTACAAAATGTATGACCACAAATAGTAGTAAAAGGTTGAATGAAAGGACATTGACAAATTGGACAAATTAAATGATCTAATGATTGTGATGATTTATATTTTAATGATCTTAAATCAATAAATATTGATGTTGAATTTGATGAATTTGAATTTGAATTTGAATTTGTTGATGATATATCTAATCCAGGTTTTACTTCTTTTTCTTCTTTAATCATGGAATTGGGTTGTATATTTGATTGTGTTATTTCTTCTTCTTCTGGCATTATTGAATGGATTATCTCTGTACAAGGGTTTATATAGTAAACTTCTGTTAATTTAGTAGTTTTTATACGGTTCGAATTCCATTATTTTTTTTGTGTTGTGGAGTTGGCGCGGCTTTTCCTTTTTTACAAGAAGAGTAATTCTAACCCTAGAATAACAGGTAAATTAAATATGCCACTATAGCTAACTAAAATTAATTATATGAAATGAAGAAAAAAGATATAAAAATAGACATAAGATGAAATAAAATAAATAAAAAGGTAATCATCGCAACAAGACACAAAATAGAATAAAATAAAATAAAACAAGAATTGAAAGAGAATAAAGAAATTAAAGAAAGGTCATGCAACTTGATAGATAGGAAAAATATAATAGAATAATAAGAAAGTAAATCATCGATCAGTTGAAAAGAGTTAATAAATAAATAAAGTGATATAATACATTTTCAAGTATGTTTTTCTTGTTTAGACAACTTGATCAATATGTTCGTGTTCAATTTCATTATCTTTCTTTGTAGGATCAATATGATGTATTTTTCTTTGATGAGCTAATCTAACAGACTCTCTAATGTTAAATCCACCAGTTAAAATCTTTTGTGTTTCTTCTAACTCTAAATTGGATAATTCAGGATAACAGAAAAATGAAAAGACAAATGAAACAGCAGTTAATGCAGCAAATAATATAAATGTACCAGTTGGTGTAATAGTTTTCAACATGGTTAAGAAAGTAGAAGCAATAACTAAAGATCCTGACCAATTTGTAGCAGTGGCATAAGTGGCACCTAAACCTCTAACTGATTGTGGGAACATTTCAGATTGTTGCCATGGAACATTACCAATACCAATAGCATATGAAGCAACAAAACCAATCATTGCAACAATAATAACAGGACCCCAAGTATCGGTACTACCATTAACAATTGCATCATTACCAGTGAATGAAATATCAATAAAATGGAAAGCAATAGCATTCAAAACTAAGAACCCACACATAAAAGGTAATGATAATAATAACATACGTCTTCTACCAACTTTATCAATGATAAAGAAAGCAACCAAAGTCATAATGAAATTTGTACCAGCAACAATGATTGAAACAGCAGTTGAATTATTAAAACCAATAGCTTTGAAAATAGTAGATGAGAAATACATTAATGAGTTGAAACCAGTAAATTGTTGAATACCTTGTAAACCACAAGCAATAATTAAAGCTCTAAAATTAGAAGGAACTGTATGAATTTCTTTAACAGCATTAACCAATTTTTGAAAAGTATTATCACCTGGAACTAAAGTATTCAATGCTTGTAATTCTTTAATCTTGATATCAATTAATTCTGGAGAAGCAGATTTATGAGTTCTACGTAACACTTGAGCAGCATGTTCAATTTTATTCTTTGAAATCAAGAATCTTGGAGTGTCAGGTAAGAAAATAAAGGCAACTAATTGAATAGCAGGTGGAATAATTGATAAACCAACCATAACTCTCCAACCATTATGAATCTTATCTAACCCAGCACCAATCGCATAAGCAATTAATTGACCACCAGTGATAGCTAAACAATTAATAACAACTAATCTACCTCTGAATCTAGATGGAGCCAATTCAGAAATATAAAGTGGAGCAATTAAAGAACCAATACCAACACCAAAACCCATAACAAATCTACCAGAGATCATAGTCCAAACGGTTTCAGCAGCACATTGAATAACAGCACCAACAACAAAAAGGACATTTGAAAACATTAAAACAGGCTTTCTACCAACAATATCAGTAAATGGACCAGCCATAATAGCCATTATTAAAGCACCTAAAGAAGTAGCAGCAGTAATTAATTGTTCTTGTCCATAAGTTAAATCTTTACCAAAATCATCACCAATTGCAACTAAAGCAGCAGAAATATAACCTGTATCATAACCAAACATGAACCCGGAAATAGAAGTTAAAAACACCAAAGCAATAACTAAAAATGAAGGATTTCCATTATCTATAGCCATAAGAGTTGAAGTTGAATCTTCATCATTAAATGGAGTTAGATTAGTATTGGAGTCAGCATCACTAGTTAAAGCAGTTTCTTGAGCTACAAGAACGTGTTTCTTGTTATCTTGACCATCGTGACCATTAATAGAAGACATATTGAGGAGATATAAGTGTGAATATGAATGAAAACCTTAAGGAATCCAGAATTAAAGATAAAATCAAAAAACAACAAAAACAGGAAACATCACCACTTTTATACTCGGGACTCTCACCGATCGTTTTCGGCTGAGGCTGCGCGCTGATTGGCTGAGAGCTGTTTTTCCATAGGGGCTTTTCTGGTCGTGCGGGGGCCAACAAGGAGGGCCGGCCAACTCTCCGGTCGCCACCTGGCAGATCGACTCTGAGAAGCCCAAGAGCAGGGCGGTGCAGATTGCTCTGTTTTGTTGGCTTTAATTTGCATATGATTTAATTGGTGTGGTTACATGCAACTAGTTACATGTATACGTGGAAAGAGATAGAGAGCTATATAGATAGTTCAATTCAATTAACTTAGAGAATATAGACGTAATTAACAGTTGCAGCCAATGAAAATTCACGAAGGTTGATAAATCTTGAGATCTGAATTAATGGTCCCTGTAGTGTAGTTTGTAGCCCGTGAATCGATTTAAATCTAACAATAAGAACACGTTTCGTAATTGTAACAATAACAATGTGGTAAGCTATATAAACTAATATAAGGAGTATTTGTAAAGATGTAAGTTAATTCTTAATACACAGAATAACAGTAAATACATAACTGATACAATTAATTCTAATTGTATCAAAACTAAAATAAGGTAGTGCATCGCACATAACACAGTAGTGATCATATATTTTAAATTGATCCGTAATCGAATTTCATTAAATTTATACTTGAATTATATATAATCAGAAACTATATATATGTGTGTAAAAAGGTCATGGATATGATGGATTAGTACATGTATACCTTAAAACCAGAATTTTAAACTACAGTTTTGTTTTTAGTTTACTTTTCTACCAATTAAACTTATTTAGTAGAAACTTTTGTGATATAATAAAGTAGTAAAATAGATAAGTAAGTAATAGCAGCAGAATAAAAGTAGTAGTAATAATATAAAACCAGAAACCAGAAACAAATAATAGAATACAACAAAAGCCAAAAAGTAACAACATCCAATCCAACATAATCCAATAATACACATATAATCATAGAAATAAAAATAGAGAAGAAAAAGGTATAAAAAAGTAAGTAATAATAATAATGATATAATAAGAGAAATAAAAAATATTAAATAGAAAACAAAATAATGCAGTAAAAATAAGAATGAGCTAATAGTAGTACATGTAATCTAAAAGCAATAAATGAAATGAATTTATAATAATGTTTAAACTTGTTCAATATGTTCATGTTCAATCTTTTCTTTTTCATTGAAATGACAATTCTTTGATCTTTGTTTAGATAATTTCAGTGATAATTTAATATTGAATCCACCAGTTAAAATTGTTTTAACTTCTTCTAATTCTAAATTAGATAATTCTGGATAAATCATTAAAACGAACAAGAATGAAACAGCAGTAATAGCAGCAAATAATGCAAATGTACCAGTTGCTGTGATATTCTTTAACATTGTTAAGAAAGTAGATGCAATGATTAATGAACCTGACCAATTTGTAGCAGTAGCATAAGTAGCACCTAAACCTCTAACTGATTGTGGGAACATTTCTGATTGTTGCCATGGAACATTACCTGTACCAATAGCATAAGATGCAACATATCCAATCATTGCAACAATAATAACAGGACCCCAAACTTTTGTATCACCATTAACAACTGCATCATTACCATTAAACTTAATATCAATAAAATGGAAAGCAATAGCATTCAAAACTAAAAATCCACACATGACTGGTAATGAAAATAGCATCATACGTCTTCTACCAACTTTATCAATAACAAAGAAAGCAATTAATGTGAAGATGAAATTTGTACCAGCAACAATGATTGAAACAGCAGTTGAATTATTGAAACCAATAGCTTTGAAAATAGTAGATGAAAAATACATTAATGAATTAAAACCAGTAAATTGTTGAATACCTTGTAAACCACAAGAAATAATTAAAGCTCTAAAATTAGAAGGAACTTGATGAATTTCTTTAACAGCATTAACTAATTTTGCAAAAGTATTATCACCTGGAACTAAAGTATTCAATTCTTGTAATTCTTTAATCTTGATATCAATTAATTCTGGAGAAGCAGATTTATGAGTTCTACGTAACACTTGAGCAGCATGTTCAATTTTGTTCTTAGAAATCAAGAATCTTGGAGTGTCAGGTAAGAAAATAAAGGCACCTAGTTGAATAACAGGTGGGATCATTGAAATACCAACCATAACTCTCCAACCATTATCAATCTTATCTAATCCAGCACCAATAGCATAAGCAATTAATTGACCACCAGTGATAGCCAAACAATTAATAACAACTAATCTACCTCTGAATCTAGATGGAGCCAATTCAGAAATATAAAGTGGAGCAATTAAAGAACCAATACCAACACCAAAACCCATAACAAATCTACCAGAGATCATAGTCCAAACGGTTTCAGCAGCACATTGAATAATAGCACCCACAATGAATAAAATATTAGAGAACATCAAGACTGGTTTTCTACCAACGATATCAGTAAATGGACCAGCTAATATAGACATAATCAAAGCACCTAATGAAGTTGAAGCAGTAATGAATTGTTCTTGACCATAAGTTAAATCTTTACCAAAGTCATCACCAATTGCAACTAAAGCTGCAGAAATATAACCTGTATCATAACCAAACATAAAACCAGAAATAGAAGCTAAAAAGGTTAACTCCATAACTAAGAATGACGGTTTACCATTATCTAATTCCATTAATGTTGATGTTGAGTCTTCATCGTTGATTGGCTTGATATTATGGGAGTCAGAATCAAAAGATGAATCAGAAGTGGAGATGGCAGTTTGTAAATGTGAAATAGTGTGAGGTTCAAAAGTTGAATCTTCAATAGTAGTAGTAGACATGTATTTAATTGACTTTTTGAATTTGTAAATAATTTTCAAATTAAACTTGATAATTAAAATAATGAGAGAAAAAAAATATAAAATAATTCTGATTGTATTTTAACTATCAAGAAACAGGAAATGGGTACCTCTTTATATAGACATTTTTTTGATAAAAGCTGAAAGTAGTTATCAATCAAATAAATATGGGTGCTGAAGCCGTTCGGGTGATTTAACGATGAAGAATTTAGCTTATTGGAATGAAATGATCAAGGGAATTTTCCAGAGGTGCTGCATATGTGACTTTGATTGGTCAATATGAATAAAATTATATGAAATTGAACATGATGTTATATATTTTACTTTGCATTATCTAAAAGCCACACTGCCAAACATCAATCTGTTTAATAAGTAAATGAGCCGCATAATATAAGCCTTCTGTAGTTTTCAGCCGATAACCTTTCCTAAAATTTAAAATTTGAACTGCAATTGATAACGAAACTGGAAAAATAAACTTATCATTAAACCATTTTATTCAGGTAATACAGTGATGATGTATCACAATGAAACCACAAAGAATTGGATAAGATGAAGATGAAAGAGAAATAAATCTTAGTTAAAATAACATCAAGCTCAGAATGGAAAAGGAAAATGAACTATAGCCCATATGGTTGCTGCATAAAACTTCATTTCTAAAAAAGGAAATCTAGAAATCGTAAGAGAGCTTAAAGGAGTTCAAATAAAGCTCTCTCATATAAAAGCGCATTTTGTTGAAGAATGACCAGGACTTTAGAAAAACAAATAAGAGGAATTAGCCAATCAGAGTTGAAATTGATGATCTTTATAGTTTTTTTTAGATCTTTGGAAATTTCTAGAGATACACTGAGGCCGTGGCAACCAAATTGAAACTTATCCTTATCCTTATCCTGTATAAAAAAACTGATTAATTAAAACATATATGTTTTTAGATTGTCAGGTATTCTTATCGGACTATGCGTATGAGTCTGTATGAATATTCCGGTGAGTAATACACCAATACATGTATATGTAGAATTGTATAGGTAATTTTAAAAAAGTTTGAGAGATTTCTGGGATGAGCGCCAAGGAGCCGCTCAGGCAACGAAAGGACCCCAGATTCGAATTCGAATTACGTCACCTGAAAATTGTAGCTTAATCAAGTTTATAATTAATTACTAGCTATACTTGATACTTGATTGATTAATAGAAGTATTTTAATTTTTTATTATAATATAAATTATAAGTATAAGCACCAACGTACGTCATGATCACAATTAACTGAATACATGTAATGCATGAAACTGTGACTTTAACTAAATAAAGAAAGAAAAAATAAATATTTAATTAAATTTAAGAGTTTATTTAACACAGTCATCACTCACTTTTAGAATCATCTGATGAACAACAATTTAACAATTGAATGAAATAAATTATTTTTTTGATTATTGGTTTTTAATGAACAAAAAAAGAAGAGAAATCATCAAAAGGAAATAAAAATCAATTGTGAGAAAACCACAATTCACAAAAATGGTATTAGTGAATTTTTTTGAAATTAACAAATACAAGATTTATGATTTATGAAAAGAAGCCTTCTCAGTACAGAAGTCTTTGGTTCCCAAGATTAAATGCTGCTGAACCACAATCTGTCCAATCGCAATTCTTTGAAGATGTTAAAGATGCTATGGATAATGAATTGGCTGTTGCTGCTAATGTTGTTAAGTCATCAGATAAATGAAAAATTTTCCATGAGAGGAAGAGCTCTAATATATATACTTTGGACAGTGGTTGTCCAACATTTATAGTTAATAATACAAACTTTTCATCTTCGTACAAACCAAATAGTAATATGCAAATCCAACTATTGGATAAAATAACAATTGCTTCTAAAGGAATGAGTTATATTAAACCACTAATAATTTGAGATTCAAAGTAATTAGAATTAGATGTAGGTGTCATTGGAAGCACTTATACTTATCTTAGACACACTTTACCTAATTTTTTTAGAATCTTCTAAAAATGAAAGATCAAACATAACAATTGGAGTAACATGTTTCCATATTGATTCAACAACTTCTCTTGGAGCCTTGGAGGTAAATGTTGACTTTATCAATTGGATCAACACAAGCAGTCAACAGTTTATAATGTATAGCTGATAAATGAAGATTTGATATTAAATTCTATGACTCTCAGTTAGCTCAGTATAATAGTTGTCCTACTTTAGCACATTATATTCTAATCTAATTAATGAAATTGGAAAGTAAATTTCTTATATCAAGATAGATGTTTTCAATCAATGTTCTCGATGTTTAAAATCATTATGCAGTTGAAGCTCTGACACAGTCTCACACATCATCATGGTTTCCAGACCTTCACCACAAAAGCTTTTACTCCAATTATGCCTTATATTGATTCCATTCTTTCAATTGAAAGATTAAAACTTGAAATTGCAATTGTTTGTTCTGATGTTAGAGGCTACTACTAATCTTTTTAACGCTGTTGAAGACAGATTCGTTTTAGAAACTAAGAGAGATGAACATTTGGAAAGTGAATATGATAAAGAGATAGTTGAAGTGGATTTATTGGAAGATGCAAAATCACAAACTTATTTCCTCAAACTATTATAATTTATAAAAACATCAATCATTCAGAGGAATCCCAGATATAAATAATAATAATTTTTCACAATATGAAACAGGTGTTTTTAGCAGTTGAGGTGTAATGGTGGAGAATGAAAGAAAGAGGTAAATTTCTCACAGCGAATTACAACGTTTGTGTGTTACTAGTGTTAGAATCTCCAGTTAACAGCCCGTCTTTCTCTGTAGTTTCCTTTCAAATACATACATATATTCCTAGAATGCTAAGTAGAACTTTCAAAAGATCTCTAGCTACATTCAAGACTGGTCAACCCATATTTGAAACAAGACCTCATCTAGTCAAATCCGGTCAACTTACCCCATTTATCACTGCAACAGAATATTTTCAACGTAGAATTAAATTAGTAAATGATTTACAATCAAATTCATTAACAATTATACCTTCAAATATAGTCAAACATGCCTCTGGTTCAGTATTCTATCAATTCCAACAAAATACAGATTTCTTATATTTAACTGGTTGGAATGAACCTGATTCAATTTGTTTAATTGAAAAACCAAATGATGATCCAAATTCAAATATATTTCATTTAATTGTACCACCAAAAGATCCACATGCTGAATTATGGGATGGTGAAAGAACAGGTCAAATAGGTGCTATAGATATATTTAATGCTGATGAAGCTCATTCAAATAAAGATTCATTACCTGTTTTAACTTCATTATTAAAAAAATATAAAACTGTTTATTATGATATTAATGATCCAACAGAACCAAGTCAAAATTCAATTTTTAATAGATTATTTCCAAATTCATCAGAACCAAATCCAAATAGAAAAACAATTGATTCAATTTTACGTGAAAATAATAATATAATTAAACCTTTATCACCTCATACAACTTTATTACGTGCAATTAAATCAACTCCTGAATTAAAATTAATGCAATTAGCTTCAAAAATATCAGCAAAAGCTTATAATTCTGCTTATTCAACTCATATTAAATCTGAAAAAGGTTTACATTCATTTTTAACACATAATTTTAAACTTGGAGGTTGTGATGATGAAGCTTATATACCTGTTGTTGCAGGTGGTTCAAATGCTTTATCAATTCATTATACTAGAAATGATAATTTATTAAAAGATGGTGAATTGGTTTTAGTTGATGCAGCTGGTAAATTAGGTGGTTATTGTTCTGATATTTCAAGAACTTGGCCAGTTAATGGGAAATTTACATTAGCTCAAAAAGATTTATATCAAGCGGTTTTAAATGTTAATAAAGAATGTATTAAATTATGTAAATCATCATTAGGTTATTCATTAAATGATATTCATAATTCAAGTGTTAAAATAATGACTAAAGAATTAAGAAATGCAGGTTTTACAGGATTAATGGATTGGCAAGTTTCTAAATATTTATATCCTCATTATATTGGGCATAATTTAGGTTTAGATGTTCATGATGTTCCACAATTTTCAAGATATTCAGAATTAAAACAAGGACAAGTTATTACAATTGAACCTGGTGTTTATATACCTGAAGAAGGTGGATCATGGCCAAAAGAATTTAGAGGAATTGGTATTAGAATTGAAGATGATGTTGCTGTTGGTAAAGATAGTTATGTTGTTTTAACAAGTGATGCTAAAAAGGAAATTGAAGATATTGAAAAATTAGGTGATAAGATGATAGATAACGAATTAGAAAATGAAGTTGTTGATGTTTTTGAAGAATTATAGATTCTTTATAAATTATTTCTTGTATATATACAAAGTTTTATTTAATACATATATTTATTTGTTTTTTGTAGACATATGAACATATGAACCATGTATTTCAACTACTACGTAGTAGTAATACTATAGCTATAGCTATAGCTA
>JAJLSG010000252.1:0-77718 GCA_030567495.1 Ambrosiozyma neoplatypodis | reverse complement strand
TTAACACTCCACCTTTCAGTTCAATGTTGGATACAACAGGATTATTGGCAGCCCAAGTTATTGATTCATTGTTAGGTTTGATGTCAGTTACAGAAATATAATAATATATAATTCACTTTTATATATCTCTAAATAAAAATAAAAAAATGAAGTTTTTCATTCATAAACTTCTAGGTTAAGAATTAAATAAAATAAAAAAGTAAGCTCCCTGTCAGGGGCTTGAACCCTGGACATTTCGGTTGACTTCCGAATCGAATCCTTAAAAGCCGAACGCTCTACCGACTGAGCTAACAGGGATGGAGCTTGCGCAAAAAAAGCGTACTTTTATGATACGGCACGCTTTCCACCTCTCTGGTGCACGGGTGTTCATGCTTTTTCTTTGTCGAGAGGGCTTGTAGACAATACTGTTCAATTATTAAAATGAAATTAAGTGGTGGTTCAGGTTTTCTGACAATGGCTCAAGGTATATCAATTGAAACTGTAATTTCTAAATAATAATATTATCAAGTTCCTATAATAAAAAAGAAAAATTGCTGTTGAAATATTGAAAAGTAGTGGTGGACAGTGAACAGAAGTAGCTTTTCTGCGTATTTATTCCAAAGAGTTTCAAATGAAACTTTTTTTCAAAAACTCAAACTTAATGTTTTCATATCAAGGGTTCTTAATCTCTATAATTTCCAGCTTAATTAGTTCTATATGGAGTTGATCAATTGATATAAATTGGTTAACTGTATCAATTCAATGATGTCGACTAAATCGTAAATCCACGCGTTTAACTCTTTTTACGAGATCAAGCATGATCATGATGTTTATAAAGGAGAAGGAAGAGTATAGGTTTTCTGATTTCCAGTTATTTCTCAGAAAAATGAGACTGATACCTATTAATAATAATTAGTTTAACTATTGGAATGAATCAAGTGAAAACTTTATCAAATTGGGGATATAGAAAAGCAAATACATCAGAACCTTGGAAACAATCAAGAAAAGGTGCAACAACAACTCAAATTCATGCAGATTTACTAAACAATGGTGAAATTCCTGACTATATGTTGGATATGAACTCAAATAAAGTTCAATGGGTTGGTGAAGTGGATTGGGAATATAAAACTGATATTCAAATTACTCAAGAAGAATTGGATTTTAAGCATCAATTTTTAAAATTTGAAGGTTTGGATACAATTGCAACTATTTATCTGAACGATGTTGAAATTTTAAATACTGATAATATGTTCAGACAATATGAAGTTGATGTTACTGGTGAATTGAATCTTGGATCATCTAATGAATTAAGAATTTATTTTAAAAGTGCTGTTTTAGAAGCTAGAAGATTAGAACAAATTCATGGTAAAGGCCCAGTTTTTAATGGTGAAACAAGTAGAACCCATTTAAGAAAGGCTCAACATCAGTCAGGGTGGGATTGGCAAGATACAATTGTTACTGCTGGTCCTTGGAAACCAGTTAAATTAGAAAGCTTCAATTCAAGAATTATAGATGTTTATTCAGAAGTTGATACATCTGATTTAAAATCTGTTAAAGTTAAAGTTCATACAACTTTAGATTATGCTGCTACTGGTCAATCAGTGAAAGTTACCCTCAAAAATCCAAAAGGTGATATTTATGATACTATTGAATCTGCTGTTATATACGAAAAGGATAATTATGTTACTGAATTTCAAATTACTGATCCTCAATTATGGTATCCGATTGGAAAGGGTTCTCAACCTCTATATCAAGTTGAAGTTCAATTATTAGATGAAGATGAAAATTCATTACAAGAAGATGTTAAAACCATTGGTTTAAGAAAAGTTGAATTAGTTCAAGAACCATTTGACGAACAAGAAGGTACTAGTTTTTATTTTAAAATCAATGATATTCCAGTTTATTGTAATGGATCCAATTGGATTCCAGCTAATGTGCTATCTGCTTTAGTTACTGATGATGATTATAAAAAATGGTTACAAATCTTAATTAATGGAAATCAAAATATGATTAGAATTTGGGGTGGAGGGTATTATGAATCTGATATATTTTATTCTGAATGTGATAGATTAGGTATTTTAGTTTGGCATGATTTTATGTTTGCTTGTGGTGCTTATCCAGCTTATCCTGAATTTGTTGAAAATGTTTCTAAAGAAGTTGAGGATCAATTAAAAAGATTAAGAAATCATTGTTCTATTACATTATTTGCTGGTAATAATGAAGATTATCAAGTTGCTGAAGATTGTGGCCTAGATTATGACCCTGATGATCATTCTGGCGATTACAGTAAAACCTCTTTTCCTGCTAGAAAAATTTATGAAGTTACTTTACCTGATTTAGTTTCAAAATATATGCCTCAAGTTCCATATCATCCTGGTTCACCATGGGGTGGTAGTACTACATCAGACCAAACAGTTGGAGACTGTCATCAATGGAATGTTTGGCATGGTAATAATGAACCATATCAAGATTGGTATAGATTAGGAGGTAGATTTGTTTCTGAATTTGGAATGGAAGCATTACCTGTTCTAAAAACTTATTTAGATTGTATTACTGATCCAAGTGAATTATATCCCCAAAGTGAATTAGTTGAATGGCATAATAAAGCATATGGATTTGTTAGAAGATTGGCTTTATATGTTATGGAAAATATTCAAGTTACTAAGATGGATTTAGAAAGTTGGATTTATGCAACTCAATTAATGCAATCTGAATGTTTAAGTTATGCTTATAAATGTTGGAGAAGAAATTGGAGAGGAGATGGTAAAAGATATTCTGGTGGAGCTATTGTTTGGCAATTAAATGATTGCTGGGGTGTTTGTAGTTGGTCAATTGTTGACTTTTATTATAGACCAAAGTTAGCTTATTATGCAGTTAAAAGAGAAAGTGCGCCAATTAATATTGGATTATATAGAAATCAAATTGATTTAGGTCATAGATTGAAGAAATTTAATGTTGATATTTGGGGTGTTAATTCATCATTAAAATCTCAAGATGCTGTTTTAACAGTTGAATTATTTGAAGTTTCAAGTGGTAAATTAATTGATGAAGTTGAAGGTAAAAAAGTTGTTTTGGAAGCTAATCAAACTACTGAATTTTATGAAGCTTTACAATTGCCTCAAACTGATGAAAAAATTGTTGTTTTTGCTAAATTAGAAGTTGATGGAAAAACATTAGTTACTGCTGCTGATTGGCCACAACCATTGAAATATTTAAAGTTCCCTGATAGAAAAGTTGAATTTAAATTGGATAAAGGTTCAATTGTTTTATCGACTAATAAACCTGTTAAAGGTGTTCAAGTCACTGTGAAGAATCGTGATGTTTATCTTGATGATAATGGATTTGATATCTTCCCTGGTGAACCTGTTGTTGTTAAAGGTGATGTTTTAGAAACTGATGAAATATCAATTAACTATTACCAAAAATGATTTTCTTTCCTAACTTTTTTTCTGTTGTCTTTTTATAGTCTTTTAACATTTGTTTATATACTTCTTTCTTAACATGTAAAGTAATCTTCTGTTTTAAAGTTCTTGTAAATTTTTAAAATCATTTAATGATTTAAATCAACAAATCAAATCTTCGAATTTAATTTCTCGCTTATCAAGATTTCAAATTTGATTTCATTTTCAAGGTGTTACGGAGGTAAGTACTACAGTTGTCTGAAAGTAATCCAATAACAACTATATAGACCTCTATATGCTTTCAAAATGAAGCTGGTGATACCTAAGAAGAAGGTTATCCCATCACAACCGACTAATAAAAAATTTTCAACTAGAGTGTTCCTCCGAAAGTCAACTACTTCTACTACTGAAACCCAATCACAATCACAACAACAGCAAAAGAAAGACGTCAATGACGATGACACAGGATATATGAAAAGAAGATTAGAGCAATTGGCTGAAGATGCAGGAAGAATAGCTGATGATCCCAATGCTGGTTTTATTAAAGATGCATTACCATATAACAAAATCGAACTTCATGAAAAATTAGAAAAAATCAAAGCTGATAATTTTGATGCTCAATATCAAAAAGAAATTGGAATAAGTAAGTTACCCAGTTATGCTAGCAAACATACTAAAGATTTAGCTATGACTCCAGCTTGGACTGGTAAAGAAACTGCATATGATTCAAGTTTAAGAATGTTAAATGATAGTTATAAACCGTTGAAAAAATCAACTGTTTCAAAATCACAGCCTTTAATTACTCCTAAATTATCAGTGAAAGATAGATTAAATCATGCTAGAGAAAATGCTTTAGATTATAAAATTTCCAAAATATCAGATAAGTCTAAAAAGGAAAATGCTAATAAATTTGAAGAAGAGGATAACTTTGCTGAAATGTATAAAGAAAGATTGTTAGGTCCTGCTTTATTTTTAAATGATTCATTTGCTGCAGTTGATAATTCAATTACATCATTAGCTGATCAAAAAATTATGGAAGCTCAAAGAAATGGTGATTTCAAAAATTTACCAAGAGGTAAGCCATTAGATAAAGATTTTACAACTACAAGTGCATATATAGATAGAACTGAATATCATTTGAATAAAATTTTAAAGAAACAAGATGCTATACCACCTTGGATTGAAAAACAAGGCTCTGTTGAAGTTGAAATTAAAAAGTTTAGATTACAATTAGATCGTGATTGGCAAACTAGAGCTGTTAATTTGATTAATGAATTAAATCCTGGTACAACTGTTGATGAAAAATTAAAGAAATTAGAATTATATGTTGAAGCTGAAATTGATAATAAACCTGTTGGAAGATTAAGAAGTAGAGAATGGGAAATTTCAGAAGAAAGTTATTTATCAACTAAACTTAGAAAATTAAATGATAGTATTAGGGGTTATAATTTACAGGCACCATTACCATCTCAAAAGTTATATTTAATAAAAGAAAAAGAAATGGAGAATTGTTACAAAAGAGTAGCTTCTAATTTAATTGAATCTTATAAAAGACATTCATATGGTGTTCCTGAAAAGAAAGAAATTAAAAAATTGAATAAAAATGAATTGATAGGCTATGGTGACCTTTATCAAAGAAATCCAGATACCATTTATCAGCAACCGACTGAATCACTGGGTTCTTTATTCGTTAATATGATTTGGAAAAAGAAGTAAATTGAATGATTAAATAATTTTCAAAATTCAAGACATGAACATCGATGGATTAATTCATTCGTTTATAAGTTGAATCAATATCAATTTTTCAGATTATATTTTTGTTGATTTGTGATATATAGCTATGGCTATGGCTGCAACAGTGATTTGATCTAATATAAACTATATATTTCATACGGCCTATAGCTGTATACCATTAAAGTCTGGTGACTTCAATTTGAAATTTAAGAATGTTCTATATAAATGATTAACTTTATGTATTGATCGTTAATTGGTCAATTATGCTTGATTTCTTCAATCTACAAAGTCATAAATCCTATATTTCTTTCCAGACTAACGTCATCAGGAAGATAACTTCGGAGTTTAGATTCGATTTTCATTATCAATTAACCATTTTTTTATTATTCAAAAGTTCCTGTATATAATATAAGTTTTTGTGTAAATAAATAAAACTCAATTGCATTACATGTGATAGACCTTCAAATATACATGCGTATACTCGAAAAACCTGGATTGAAAGCCCAATTTCTTAGGGGTTTTCAAGTAACTCTCCTCTTTCTAATATTCAAAGGAGGTACATCAATTAATATATTTTGATCATTTAAGGTCTTCATTTAATTAATGAAAGTACTTAACGTACGAGATCTGAACGGAAGTGTTGATAGTCCTTCCTATTGGTCGGCAGACTCAGCTTCCTGATACGTCATTTTCAGGATCTAAAGTGAGTAGCGAGGTCATATCGCATACTAATCCACTGCAGAGCACTCACTTTCGAGCTCAATGGCCAAGATGCCGTGGACTTTCCCCACAGTGAAATAAATTTGATTATGAAAGAAAAGAAAAGTCCAGTTACTCCAGTAAGTCCTTTTTTTGTAATTTCAACTTACATCAAAATGGTGTTTTTGGAGCCCCTACCCTTAGCCATCCAATAACATCTCTTACCGTCCATACTGTAATTGCAACAATGTGCATATAATTTTAGTCAAATCCAAAGATCTTTGCAGACTTCCGATACAATCCATTACACTTTAATGATCACACAACTCCGTGTACGTGGTACCCCAGTTTAATTACTTAATTACTTGCGATTTGGGTATAAATACAGGTCAATTTCCCTTCATCTTGAATTCAAATCATTAAATTTTCAAATTTAGAATCTTTTTGCAATTCATTGAATCAAATACAAATTTATTCAAATAAACTCTCAATTGCTATATTAAAATTACTATTAAATTATGAAGATTGTTATTGTCTTATATACAGCTGGTAAACATGCTCAAGATGAATCCAGATTATATGGTTGTACTGAAAATGCTTTAGGAATCAAAGAATGGTTAACCAAAGAAGGTCATGAAGTTGTTGTTACAGCTGATAAAGAAGGTGAAAATTCTGAATTTGAACTGAATTTACCAGATGCTGATGTTGTTATTACAACTCCATTCCATCCAGCTTATATTACTAAAGAAAGATTACAAAAAGCTAAGAAATTAAAGTTAGTTATTGTTGCTGGTGTTGGTTCAGATCATATTGATTTAGATTACATTAATCAAAACAAATTAGATATTTCTGTTTTAGAAGTTACTGGTTCTAATGTTGTTTCAGTTGCTGAACATGTCGTTATGACTATTTTAGTTTTAGTTAGAAATTTCGTTCCTGCTCATGAACAAATTATCAGTGGTGATTGGAATGTTGCTGCTATTGCTAAAGATTCTTTTGATGTTGAAGGTAAAACAATTGCCACAATTGGTGCAGGTAGAATTGGTTACAGAGTTTTAGAAAGATTGGTTGCATTTGATCCAAAAGAATTATTATACTATGATTATCAAGCTTTACCAAAAGAAGCCGAAGAAAAGGTTGGTGCTAGAAGAGTTGAATCATTAGAAGAATTAGTTGCACAAGCTGATATTGTTACAGTTAACTGTCCTTTACATGCAGGTTCTAAAGGTTTAGTTAACAAAGAACTATTAAAGCATTTCAAGAAAGGTGCTTGGTTAGTTAATACTGCTAGAGGTGCTATTTGCGTTGCTGAAGATGTTGCTGAAGCTGTTGAGTCAGGTCAATTACGTGGTTATGGTGGTGATGTCTGGAACGTCCAACCTGCTCCAAAGCAACATCCATGGAGATCATTTAAGAATAAGTATGGTGCTGGTAATGCGATGGTTCCTCATTACAGTGGTACTGTTATTGATGCCCAAGTTCGTTATGCAACTGGTGCTAAGAATATTTTAGAGTCATTCCTGACAGGTAAATTTGACTATAGACCACAAGATATTATTTTATTAAATGGTCAATATAAGACAAAAGCTTATGGTGATGATAAATAAGTCAATTAATTCTTTTAGTCTATTTCAGTTTTTATTTCCCTTTTTTTACTAGGCTTGATACTAGATTATTTCTTCTTGTTCCTCATATATGAGGTTTTTTATATCTTTATACTCTCTACAATTAACGTGATTATGATTCTCTTAATTATTTTATTTTGAAAAATTAATTAAATTAAAAGTTCAACATGCGAGGTTGAGCCGCGAAACCGCTTACTATTGTTGAAAACGGTAAGTCGCCGATATTAGTCCGATGAGACGATGAGTCGATTTTTAGATTTTTATGTTTTTTTTTTTCCAAATTAACACCTAACCCTACAAGAAAGTCATTCATATCACTGATATCAGTCACTCTCATATACAACAAGAACATTATTTAACAACATCTTAATTGGATTATAAATACAGAGATCTGAACATCGACAATTCCATAAATGTGCTTTACCAAAACCTGTTATACATGTACTTTGAAAGAGTTGAAAAGATAATATCAGTTTGTGGATTTTGTGTTCAATTCTTGTTCAATTGTGTTCCATAAATCACTTTTATAAACTCCAATTGAATTTCAATAATCTTCAATTCCTATTGCTTTTGATTTTTTATCTTTTGTTTCAAAAACTTTAAAAAGATTAAATTTGATTGTTTGATTAGATTAACAATCTGTTTTCAAACCGTTGGGCATCATATATGATTATATATTATTCAATTACTAAAATCAGATGCTGACGTCAAATCATTATTATTCTCAACAATTGATCAAGCGTCAATGGATGTGGTTAACTTGAAAACCTAGCCAGATAATTAACAACATAAGTAATATCAATTCTAGTCATCAGAGGAAGATAAATTAAGAAGAGAATCAATCAAAGAACAGAATTTCTTAACATGTTGCTTACTATAAACCTCACCAGAAGCTTTTAATGGGGTATTAATTAATTAAAATATCATTCTAGCTTTAATTCATCAATGGTCATCTGATTATTACTTGTTCCCATATCAACAAATTGTTCAATAATTTAAAAGCATTTATATGTTAATACAGTATTAAGATTCAAGCAATCAAGAATTAAATCATTTATTTCAGCATCATAAAGCTTTAAATTTATTCCAGTTTTATTGATAGTTTGTTTGCTTTGCCTTTCACGTTAACTATTATATTAATTCAAAAGAATGACTAAATTCAGACATCATATATGCATCAGCCTCTTTAAGCTATAACTAGAACTTTCTTTTTTATTATGATGAATCAATGATATGAATTTTTTATTTTGAATCAGTTAAAATATGGAGATGATGACTCCCAGAAATTCAAATTATCTTGATCTAACTGCAACTTCTTTTATTAATTCATTTAAATTATGTCGAATTATCTATTAAATTATTCATTCTACTTTCAACCATAACCATATGTAGTTCAAATTCTAAATTGACTTTCAATAAATATTTTTCTATCAATTTTCATGACTATTGTTAACAAAATTTAATGATCCCAGCAGCACATTACACATATATTCTATTGATCATGCATACTAAATCTAACAGGTATAGTATACGGTCTCCTTTAAAATCAAGAATTAAAATATATCCTGTGTATCATGAACATTAAGAATCAAAACAAGCATTGCTTATAATATATCTTAAGCTAGACTTATATAAATTATGAATTAAATTAACGAAATTAATTAAGTTCCAAAATTTACATTCGAATTTCAAAGCATATATATGCATGTATCCTGAATTAAATTAAAGAAGAAGAATCCATTAATTCATATAGGTAAAAGATTGAATATCAATTTCTTAATTTCTTGATCAAAATCAAATCTAGTCTTGAATTCTTTTACCCCTGATTTTTCATTCTGTTTTCAAGAAATTCTACATGATTTATTTTTATATGTGAAACTGGAACTTCTTAAAATATATAAATAAATTATATACACACATATATTGATGCAAGAATGATTTGATCATATATAATAAATTATGAAACTTGTGAATTGTTGTGATACAAGGTAAGTTCAGAAGTGAAACATCCATACATGCATGCATGTATATAATACATTTTAAGTTATTTAAGATTATAGAATTTATATATAATTAAGTGAATGAACCAAATTATGATCGATCTACGTACATGTACTCCTTTAATATACATGTATACGTACATATCAACGTATATATATTCATTCCAACCTGTCTCTCTACATGCTTAGAAAACCGGTACATCTACATGATTATAACTTGATTGAATTTTACATCGTTAAATGAGCTACATGTACATCATACATACATATGAATTAATAATATTTAATATATGATCGATATCGAATTCAATTAAAAAAGATTAAATACTATATAGCTTAATTTAATTATAATCCAAGTTATAACATTAATTAATTATTATAATTCAGCTGGAGCTCTCTCTGATTGAATTCGATCTAGCTCTCTATATTAAATTAAAATTAAATATATCTTGGAATTCTTCCTCATAAAAGATGGTATCTCGATATTGGTGTCGATGAGCTTGTCGATGTAGATATATTATACCTAATACGGTAATCGCTAAATCAAGCAAAGAACTTTATCTTTATTTGAAATCTACTAATCCTTCGATCTAGTGCTATATAATTTAGAGGGTACTAAATACATCTTATAAGGCCAGCACTGCGTATTCGATTCGATATACATTCGAGGAATTCTTATAATTCAAGTTATTCAACACATTTTCTTTTTATCAAATTTTATGGCTGGATCACACATATATATTCATTTCAAAGCAATTTGAACTACAAATGAAAAAGTTAAGGTAAATAAATTGGCTGGCCTTCATCATCAACTATATCTGTTTATCTTATATAACTGTACTTAATTCTCTTCAAAAAAAAAGGTGTTTGAGTATACAAATACTAAACATATTATACATGCATGCATGTTATTTCAAAACAACTTAAGTACTCTTATTGAGCTTATCACTACACCCCTTTGATGTGTACTTGAATTGATAGCTAGCTGTAGTTTGATCAATCTTTTATCCAATTGCATGATTATTTTGTTCAGAGCCTAAGTACAAATTGTATGATAGGTAATTGTTCAATTAATTAAGATAATTAACTTTGTTTTGAAAGAAATTAGCAAATTATATATACTAGCTCAAGTTTTCTTATTATCATTAAGTTATATCATTAACTGATGTTGATATGTTCGAGAGCTAACTTTGGTTATGTACAACTATCATATGTTTTGAGCAGATATGCATGTACGTATGAGTTGGTATGACTCTAAATCAATACCATAAATCTACTTCAATTCAATTGTATCTTGTATCTTATCATTTTAACTTTTAAGGTATCAATATTTACCATGTAATCATCAATCATCATGCATGATGGTCCACCGTCCATGATATAAATTGATATAATATATTATAAATTAAATTATAAAGATCATCCAGCTCTAGCTCATCGTATCGTATATCTTTGTTGTCATATGTACTAAAACAGCTAAATTGAATATGGGTTGTAAATCTTCACATACGTACGTACGTTACGTACGTTTAAGTTAACGAATAATAGGACTCTCTTAGGAGACAAAATTAAAAACGAACGCCCAACGTACCTGCTACATGTACATGCAGTGCTGCCCCGTTGTCTGTCTGCATGTACATCTGAGCTATAGGGTATATATATATAGTGTACAGCAGTATTTCATTTCAAAAACTATATTTAGATCACTTATACCATCGATCCTATAAATATGAGAATATCAATTAACAGTAGGAAAGCTAGATAAGATGATAAAATGTACTCAAAGTCTCAAACTGATCGAGAGATTTAAGATAAGAAACTTCATGCAGGTTCGAGGGCTCGGAGATAACCCTGCACATATTTCAATCCAACGGTTTTTATCTCCATCTGTATTTATTTATTTCTGAATTAGGATTCTAGGATCGATTCTCGATTCAGACGATTCTGATTCAAATTCATTCAATTCAGTATTCTTATTCTATAGTTTCTAAATTCTAGCTATATATATTTTCGAATTTATCGATCATCAATTAACATTTTCAATTATATTATTCAGTTTTATATAGTACGTAATTAAGTGAACCTTTAATTACACAATGATACTTGATTTACTCGATCATTATAATTTTTTAAAGGAGTAAATTTAATTTGTGAAATACGAATATTCAATAAGAATGACAGTACTGAATTAATTCAACTATCTGGTTTGCTTTGCCTATATACTTGAATTGTATAACATATATATACGTTAAATATGAGTACATGTACAAGCATTAGTATTCCTTTAAATTTAACCATTCCTTTAACTAAATTACTCAATTGATAATATATTTATAGAATTAACTGTTAGGAATATGTGAATATCATGAATGATTACGTAAGAGATATTGTCTGTGTACTGATGTACTGATTTCCGAGTTGGGCCTATCGGGATGTTTTGACGGGAGATTAAGAAATAGACTGATTTTTATTGGATTATATATGCCTATTCCCATATTCAAGTGGTAAGTCTAGCACCATATATAAGAGAAGCTATCTGCCGTAGATAGGAAGTTGACCTGTTATTATGGTAGTGAGAGGTCTTCATCTGTAACCACGTTTTTCATTTTACTTTTACTTTATTATATACAATTTACATCTGAATATAGCTATTTTATGTTGTTTATTATGTTTCTGTTCCCACATCGGGATTGTTCGAATGTTGAGTTTGTTCAATTCCCATCATTAACTCATACGTACTGTAACGTACATATGAAATTCTAGTTTTATTAAGTTACATATATTTAATTAGAGGCCGGAACTATAGCTTATAATTAATTTGCTTAATTATACGTACTTCATCAAGCAATATTAAAAAAACCAGATCAGATGATAAACAACGCGTTAACTTTAACGCGTTTCAATTAGCTAAGTAGCTTTGAATTCAATTCATGCCTTTCGCTTATATATATGTTATAAGCTTATCTTTTTTCAGATATTTTGATCGATTTAATTGATAATTCTGATTTCATTACCCCTTTCAATTAATTAAATTAATTTAATTCAATTCAAGACGTACTTCCTTCGAGATATCATGTTCATTAGTCTTAATTTATAAAGGAGGTCGATGAGATGAGCTTGACTTTTATTTATTATTTTACTCGATATATTTTAATTGTACGTCGGTGAAAAAATACAGTAGACCGTGATCTAAAAAGAATCTTGAATTTTTCAGTTGATTGATTGATTTAATTGTTAAAGGATTATTAATTTAATGTAAACAAAAAAAAAAGTATATGTTATTGGATAAAACAAACTTAAAGATGTTGATTCAATTCATTTAATTTCATTTCAATTAACTTTCAATTATTAAGGAATCAATTAAAACAATTAAGTTATAAATTAATTTATCAAATTACAGTATACATGATAATTTTTCATGATTTTAGGGAATCTATCATTTAATTCATCATTATAATTATGTCAACTTCATTATCTAATTATTAAATTAATTTATATATAGCTATATATAGGAAATATTAAGAAATTTTAGAATTATGATTGACAGCTAGATATCGAGTAATATATAAATTTCAACTGTACCTTACACTTTAATTGTATTTCGGTGCAACGGTGGTTGCACCACCCTTTAAAAATTTATAAACACATTAAAGGTTCAATTAATTAATTACAGTATAACTAGCTATACTTTTCAATTGACATATTACCTATATAGCTTAATTAATCATTGATATTTGACGTGAATTAACGTGTTGATAAATTACATATTAATAGTTTAAAGGAGTTCTTCTTTTAATTTCTTTTGATAATTTGATTCCTTCATTATAATTTTCATTCCACACGTTAATTAAAATTCATGATATCTGGGGGCTATGGTAGTACATCATCGAAATCAAGATCGATTCTATTTTAAATCTTCATATATACATGTATATGCAATATTAATCTTCCAGAATTTATGTCAAATTGATCAAATTAAGTCATTGAAAAAAAAAAAACTCTCTTTGTAACGTGTAACCATATCAATAACTGTTCTTTTTTTATCAGAATTGATTTTATTATCGATGGTTAGAATTTAGAATTTCAATTTAAATAGACGGTATTGATATCTATTATAGATATGTATCGATTTATCAGTTAATGATTGGATATATGAAAGCATGCAGTTACATTGAAGAATTATGTGATTTATAGGAAGTGGTACAGGAATTGAAACAAGTTTGGTTGATTTTCTATTTAGATATTATTATGAGTCTTATGAGTAAGTGATTTATAAAACGTAAAGCGTTATTTAAATTATAATTCATTTTCAAATTCTTTAATTGCATGATTGAATCATGCAATTAAACAATTAATCTAATTAATTAATGATTCCAATTAATACATGTGTAATTTAATGGTATACATGTAGAACCGCCAACATATATACGTGTGTAACGGAAAAATTCATCCATCCTGATTCCAACCATCGAAATTGATTTGATTTTAATCAAGTAATTTTTCCTAATCCAGATTAATTAATCCAATTTATAAAAAACCAGGACAACATATAGAAATTCTGAATCAATAAACTCAACAAATTAAACATCAAACATCGTATATATACAAAGTATTCAAGCCACCTAGTTTTTCAATTAAAATTTAAAACGAGCTAACAATTAATTTTACATTTACATGGCCCTCTCTTTTTTAATAATTTAATTAAATTTAGTAGTTTCACCTCCCATGAACTAATTCATTGTTCAACAATTCGGATGATTGTACTATCATCAGATAATTACCACAATTGTGACATATCAAAGTAACAATTGCATGTAACATGTAATTTTATCATGCAAAGTCTAGGACTTCGAAGTTGGAATATTTGTTATACGAATTATTCAAATTAATTCAATCATCTTTTTTTTTATTAACGATAATTTAATCTATATCTATTCGGCCAGTTAAATTATAAGGTGTGAGTTAACCGAAATATAAATCTGATCTTTCTTGAGGTTATCAATTAAAAAAGATGGGATCTTATTAAATTACCTCAGTATTTGGAAAATTTAAACGTTTTTTTTATAAGACTTTCATGATTTACGTTTCATGATCGAGTAAGTATTAAGTATAGCTATTTATAAATACATCGATTGAATATTGAATTATAACGTATTAAGTACTATTAACGTAAACCGTGATAGACGAGATTTAATTGAACGTTAACAATTTATTAACATATGATGATAATTCACAAGCTGTATTAACTTCGGCAATTCAAAAGAAATCCTAGCCTACCGAAATAAATAAATTAAATAAAATAATTTAATTGGTCTAATTAACTGAACCTCTTATAATTATCAAATAATCTAATTAAAAATTAAAAATATTACAATATTGATATCAATTAAAATTATTATATACGGTCTCATACGTTCGTTAATATGGTCGAATCGACTCGAATGACTCAAAAGTCTCAAACTAACAAGCAGCTTTTGAGCACAGCACTTCTTAATGACTCCAATCCCGTCAGTCAACCAACCTGAGCTGAGTCAATTGCAATTGCAATATTACTAATTATAACAATTCGGATGGAGTTCAATTGAATACTTGGATAGGTATATGCGCTATATATGTAACGTATAACTTCTATCTTAATTCATGTACATGTACTTCACCTTGAAATAAAGGCTCTTCGTGAAGATTTCATCGATGATTTATATCGATCATTTTGATTATAGATTTTGCTGTGTGTATACGCCAATTATAACTGATAAATTTGTTTATTCAATTAAAATTATATATAATTCAACTATAGTGGATTTGTTAATTCTATATAACCAGCCTACTATATATATATAGCTGCCTAATTGAAAGTAAAATCGTTAAAGAATATTATAAGCTATAGAATTAAGAATATTAAGAATTATAATTTGCTATTTAGTTATAGTTAGCTATATTATAGCTAGAGTTCATTTAATATTGATTAAGTTAACTTATATATACGTACTACAAGAAGTTTTGTTGTAAATAACTTAATTGTAATAGTTTTAATTTGATGAATTAATTGTGGAGTATAATTAAGTAAGTAATTAGTTATCGACCAGTTTTTGATATTCAGATCATATTCTTATATATGAACTGTGGAGAGTTATCAACAGATAACCTTCTTTAATCACAATAAAGGTTCGATCTATACTCTATCTTTCATTCAGCTATTGGTTATACTATATATACATGTATATATAGCTATATGTCATTCGTTAAACTTAATTGAGATAAAAACAATTAATATTGATTAATTAATTGCTCAATTGTTGATCAAATGTTGATCAATTTTCAATGTTTTCATCATGTTTTCATGAATGAACAATCAATTGATCAAAAGAGGAAATTTATATGAATTAAAGGATATATAAATAACCTTTATAGAGCTGAGAATTGAATTTAATTGGCCAATTGGCAATTGATGAAGAAGAAGAAGAACGTAGCTACATGTGTAGAAGAATGTAAAGAACAAAACAATTATAATGAACAATTAATTTAAAAAACCAGATCTCAAAGATTCTTATCGATATCTTCGATATATATATATAGTTATCTTCTTTGAATTGAGTTGACCAGCCAACTATAGCCATCTCATTGGTTAACGACTTAGTTAGGTAGGCTAGCTGAATTTGTAGTATTGAATAACTGAACCACTTTTTAGAAATGTCGTAGAATTTATACAAGATATCCCACTGTTTCACTGAATTGAATCATCAAATTTATTTAAGAAATTGTATAGTTTACTTCAACGAACGTAACGTTTAAATTAATATTAATTGGGCCATACAAATATAAGTTGATGTCTATTGTTGAGTTAAATAATTTGAATTGTTCAAGTTTGTTAGGTTCAATTTCAACAATCAAATTTGATTTTAAAGTGAAAAAAATTAAGTTGATCGAATATCAAAAATTAATGAGTAAAGCTAGTTGGATATTGAACTAACTAAAATAGGTAATTAAAAAAGGCGTGCTTTTTATAGAACAGAGAATATTAACAGAATACATGTAAATTGAATTTTACCGGGATCCCAGCCGTAACCTTTGAAAAACACGGTCATAATAAAATGTTCATGCACTCAGCCTGTAAAAATGAATGGCCAGGCCAACGCAACAGGAAGTTTTGTTGTTGTTACACGCGACGCGGTGAATTAAAGGAGTAGAAAGTGTTTTTGTTTTGTTTGATGATGGGAGGAGGAGTTCAATTGCTTAAGTTGATGATTGATTGAATGAATTGAAGAGACAAGATATCACTGTGAGAGCTCTACAGTGGGGAAGACAGACATTCTAAGGCGACACCAACATATAAACATATAAACATAGACGTAGAAGAGAACAGTCCGCCTTGAAACAGAGGACGAGACGATAATCGGATATCATATCACGCCTCTGGTAGTTGAACAAGTTGAACACGCGTTAACTGAAATCGATTGTCGACGCTAAATCAAAGCTTAATCTGCCTGTGCGGCGCAGGTACCTTTTCAGCGTGTTTGGCATGCACATCAACTTTCAACTTTTCATTTCCATTTCCATCTGGAGCATATATAAGTCTGTGGGTTTCCCTCTTTTCTGCTGTTTCGATTCTCTTCTCAAATCTCCTCTTTCTCTATACAAGTCACAAGTCTCCATACCTTCATTATATAAAAAGACTCTTCAATCCTTTATAATAGACATTTCATTACATTACATTCATTACTTTTATTTACATTTACATTTACATTCAAATTTACATTAACTGCATTTTTTTATTTACTCTCTGATACCTTAATATTAATATAATTCCAAAATGTCTGACAATCAAGCTTTACAAGTCTTTTTAAGATCTCCAGTTACTCAAGATATGATCCATCATTTAGTTACCGTTACTTTACAAATCTTACCTTGTGAATCCGCTAAAACTATTACTCAACAATTACCTTCTCCTCCAAATTCTCCACCAATTATTAAAACTAAACCTTTACCTTCATTAATGACTTTCATTACTAAATTAGTTAGATATACAAATGTTTATACTGGTACTTTAATGGCAACAATCGTTTATTTAAATAGATTAAAGGCTAAATTACCAAGAGATGCTCAAGGTTTACCATGTACTAGACATAGAATCTTTTTAGCTTGTTTAATCTTATCATCTAAATTTCATAATGATTCTTCACCAAAAAACAAACATTGGTCAAAATATACTGATGGTTTATTTAGAAAAGAAGATGTTAATTTAATGGAAAGACAATTATTATGTTTATTAGATTGGGATTTATCAATTACTCAATCTGAATTATTATCTTCATGGAAAAGATTCTTAGATCCAATTAGAAATGATTTAAAGAAACAATCAAAGATTAGAAATAACATTTCAAAGGGTATGTTAGCTGGTTCAACTCAAACTATTATTGTTCCAACTAATTCATCAAATTCATCAACTAAAGTTTCTCAACAACAATTACTTACTCCATCTGCAACTCCAGCTCAATATTCAGTTCAACAACAAAAAGTTATTTCAAGAATGTCTTCAATGTCTTCATTGGCTTCAACTCCTTCAAATAATGAATTACCTCATTCAAGATCTTCTTCAATGGCTTCATTAGAATCTTTAACTCATTCAATGTCAATGGATTCATTACATTCAAGAGCTTCATCTGTTTCATCTGTTTCTTCATCAACTGTTGATTTAACTAATACTAAACATTATCAACAACAATATAATAAACCAGCAGTTTATAATAATTATCAACAACAACAACAACAACAATCTTCAGTTCAACATAAATCATCAATTGTTAATCTAAATGATTATTCATTAACTCAATTCATTGATTCTGTTGCTAATAGAGAAACTCAAGAATTAAATAATTTAATGAGACAATATTGTGGTGCTAATTAATTTTAAACTCAATTTGTTTGATCTCTTTTCTCTATTATTATTCTTGTTTTTTTAATTGCTTTCTTTATTACCCTTACTTTTAGCTTTAAAAAAAAGTTTCTCGTTTATTATTATATCCTACTTGATTTTTATTATTATTATCTTATTCCATTATTTTTTCATGTTGCTAATCATTTTATAAAAATACTTTTTTTACTGGGTGTGCTTTCTTTTCATCATTATTATTATGAAAAACCAGTTTTATTATGAACTTTCCTACTTTAACATTTTTATTCAAAGTCACTCATTTTATTATCAATCAATCATATATATCGTTATTATATTAGCTATCATCATTTTACGTTTTTTTATTTGTTTCTTTTTTGGTTAAGCTAGTTCTTGCTTTTTATTTACTTTTATTATTTCCAACTATCATTCACTCGTTTATATTCAAAAGGTTTTAATATTTCTTTCAATTTTTTTACACATACATTTTACATTACATTACATACATTTTACACTCATTTTATTATTATTTTATGGTCCACATTACTAGCTAGCTTTAATCAGTTTTCGTTTTAATTATTGGAAAACTTGTTGCTTTTCTGATAAACATTTTATTTACATTTATTTTAACTTACTCATCCATCTATAGTTAAAGAATTATTATTATTTCTGCATTTTTATTCCATTTACTCTTTCATTTTGATTTATTAATTATTACTATTGGAGTTTTACTACTATTTACAATTGATTTTTTCATATATCATTGACTTTATTATTACATTTTACACTACACATAAACATTGCGTCTTATTATTTTATTTACTCTCCATTATATTCCTTTTTTATTTGATTTTATGTACTTTTTTTTTGTCTTTACAGTTTTTTTAATCTTTTTTATTAATTTGTTCTTGTTCTTGTTCTTTGAATTTTTATTTGGCTTTTCTATAATATATTTATACACAGTTTTACGTTAATTAAAAAAAAAAAAAAATAACATGTAGTAGTAGTAATTGTGTATTTGAATTATATATAACACCTCATCATCTTCATCTTCATCATATCATTATAAGTCCCTAAGGTATGCTAAGGACCCTAACCAGCCAAATGATTGACCAATTAATGCAACAATTCATTCTTTCAATAATCATAGTCGACTAATTTAATGGCTTATAGGAATCATAATGAACAGCTAATCATCACCTACGTATACATGATCAATCATAAAAATAGTTATATGGCCTCCATATCTCCAGCTTTACATATGTTGTTTTATTTCAGTTAATTTGTTTTGTGGTTGTTTTCACTAAGCAATTCAATTAAATTCAAATGTGTTTCAAATTGGGATATAGCTGATTTGCTGGCTTTTTAGACGTCCAGCTTTAATTATAATATCGATCCAGCCTTCATTTAGTATTGAGTTTGAAGCTTAAGAGTCCAAGCTAGATCTATAATCCGTGGAAGTACCCAGAATTAGAATCAAAACAATCAAGTTAAATTAATGTTTAGACCAGAATCAAGAACCAGCCTTTTTTGATATTCCGGATCGAGACATCTGTGCACAACCTGAATTAGATCTCGGAAATCGGAATTATGTAATAAGAAGCCAGTGCATTGAAAAAAAAAGCCGGTAAAATGCATCCGTGCCGTTGGTTGGTTCAACTTGGTTGTTGTGGAGATTTTAGATTTGGAAAATCGAATTTTATAAAAAGAAAAGAAATCTTGAAAAGTTTTTCAGTATTGAATCTATTGATATCGAGATATATCTAATTGATATCTTGTAAAAAATAACTCATATCTGATTGAATTTGAATTTGATTGTTTGATATTGAAAGTTGTTGATTGTTTGTTTGTTTGATAATGTTTCATGACATATTGTAACATCCGATTATAATTAATTATACCTACTGTATAACTATACAACGTAACGTCGTCGACCCCACGTACGTACACCGAAATTTAATCAAACAGTTAGGTGGATTCAATCAAATAATATCATCAAACGTTTAATTATAATATGCACTCATCATTAAACCCGACGAGGTACTACAAAATTTATTATAATTAATTATATAATTTAATTAATGGTTGTATAGCTAGGAATTAATTAATTCTAGGTCTTACATTTCAAAGTCTCATGATTGATTGGTAATTATAGGAAACTTAAGCTAAAGCTATAGGGAAACTATCAATTAATTACTATCAATTTTTGATATTAAATTAAATTGACTTATGAAGAAATGTAAACATTGGCAATAAACTGCCTGATTAAGGTATACCGTATATGATATCAGTTGTTTATATTTGTGATCGAATTTGTGAAATGTTGATTTTAATTGATTTTGATTTTGCATATAAATTAGTATAAGATTTCTGATTTCTATTATACGTACTTGTAATTATGTTAATTGATATGTATTGTATGAACAGTTGAATTAACTTGATTTATGTAATCCCAACTTTTCCAAGCAAGTTGGAGCTGTAGACAATATTTAATTTTAAATTTACAAAGACTTCAACTTTATATTCAGGTCCAGGGGTATATCCTCTATAGGAATTAATTTTTATGGTGATGAACGTACAGATAGTCTGACTCTGACTTAATTGATTCATTATTTTCTAGTATTTATGAAATATTACACTCCTGGAGTTAATGGTTCTTAATTGAGATATTGAGATAGAACTCGTTTAATTAAATTGGTATTACGGTAATTTGAATGTTATTTGATTGATTTTGGATTTTGGGATCATATAACCTAGCTTATAACTTGTCTATTTGATTGGCTGGTTTGATACTTTTAAACTGGGGTAGGTTTAGCATTATTAATTTTATATCGATATCAATATTAACTTGAAAGTTGAAACTATTAAATTATAATTTATAATTTCAAACAGACAGGTGATTTTTGAATACGAGGGGAAGTGTGTACGACACAAGAGAGAGTTGTAATTTATAAGTCATATGTTATTTTAAAATTAGTGGTTTAAGAAATATTAAAAGTGCAAATTTACTACAAAATACATTGTTTTTTGATGTTAATATCTTTTTAATTTCTTTGTTGATGAATATTACAATCAATTAGTTAGATCGATAATACAGTTACATGTAGTTAATTTATTTAATTAGGAAATTAATTATTTATTAACATGACTGTCGATAAGAATTACATCAATTTAATATATTGTACGTTAATTATAACTTAAGGTACTACAATTTTTTTATAATATAATTTAATTGCATGCTTTAATTAATTAAATTACGTTTTCAAATGTTATAAAATAGATATTTAACTGGCTTGAAAGTTATTTTTGTGGGATGCAACTAATTTAACAATTAAGAGCTCCCGGCCCTTTTTTTAATATGTGATTTTCAGTTACTTACAGGCTTACAGGCTACATCAGTTCATTTGGTTTTGTTTTTTTATTTGGTATCATGCATGTTTGAATTTGCACACTTCAATTAATATTATACTATAGAAGAATTCTGAATTAAATTCAATTCAATATTATAATCAAAATAATTTACATGTATTTTTAATTTAATTAATTTGGCTTGAGATTGAGATTGAATTCATGTTGTTGTTAGGTAGCCCTCATAGATTTAAACTAGGAATAAATTTATTACCTAAACTGGGTGGCTGCTATATGATTCATGAATCATCCTGTACCGGAATATATCTTGTGATATACCAACAACTACATTATCAACACATTTATATATATCTTGAAATTGTACTTCAAATTCAGTATAGATTCTGAGTTTCTAGAAGTTGTGAAATTTGCATTCAAAAAAAGCTCCAGAACAGGAAAATACAAATTGAATTTAAAATTTAAATAGCATTTATAAAAAACAATTTGAAAATAGATTTATACCAAAATTAAAGTCTATAGAAACGATATATATTTCATTTCACCATAGTTATAACCATGGAGAGAATGTAAACTACAACAACAAATTCTACTCCCTCACCGATATCGCTTGTTTCTATTTCAACAATCCCAGTTTCAATTATAACTACAGCTACGAATCCTACGATTAATTAAATACTGAACAGTGAAAATTTATATTTAAAAACTCTTTCCTGGCTATATACTGTATCTTTAAGTTACAATTCAATACACTTACAGTCTTACAGAAGTACCTAAGAAAACCTAAAGGTACGTATATCGCTAAAGAAGTAGGTATAAATTGACTTAATTTTCTCTTATAATTAATTCATTCAATTTATAGCTAATAATTATGTTCAGTATATAATTAGAAGTTAGAGCTATATATGAACTGGAATTGATTATCTAAATTTAATTGGCTATGAATTTGAATTAATTGTATAATCTAGATATTCAAAAGTTTTCAGACCATTCCAGCATGCAACTTTGTACTCCCTTTCCCTGAATATCTAGAGTTAAATCTCAAAATACTTGAAAATAGTTATAATTACAATTAAGTTTTCTCTTAAGACTCTCTTAGAGTCTTAATCATATTTTTTACTCTATACAGTTAGATCCCTATGGAATGGATATTACTGAATCCGGCCTGACTGAAATTACAATTAATCAATCAATATTAATCAATTAATTTATCAAATTAAGGGGTCAATTAATTCTATACTCCTACATATATTCTTCAAAAAAAAAGAAAACCCATCATTAATTCTTTCCCCTTTTTGAATTGATCACTCAACGTTTTAAAGAATGTGAAATGATCAAGATATTCACTCGACAGTTTAATTGAATCTTTATACGGGAATCTTGAAGATCTAATATAACTCGAATAGGTAAACGGTTACAGGAATAGATCAATTTATTTGGGAGGTACATGTTCATCCATCAATTAAGGATTTTTTTGTACGCACGTTGAATTAGTTAGTTGATCAATTTAAAGGGTGACCAATGTTAATTGATTCTAGCCTAGCTACTAATTGTAATTGACTTGATGAGACGAATTGAATTTGATTCAATGAAATAATAAATTGGATAATTTCTGTATAATTTGTAGACGTTGCTTTGAATTCATGATTTATTGGGATATTGATTGGTCAACGGCCGGTATTTAATTGATTGATTGAAATTGTATAGATGAAATGAAGAGATTCAAATGGGAATTAATTTAGTTTGTTTACAACTTAAGTTTATAACCATATTCAGACCTTGGAGACCTTGGTCTAAATATACGTATATGTACACTATAAATAAAATAGTTTAGATTCATAAATTAAATTAAAATATATACCAAAAAAAAAAAGAAAACCGAAATGAAAATACTTAATGAAATTAAAGAATTAATCAACAATTATATATGAAAAACAAGTGAAAAGAAAATGGCTATTCACTTCACTTCACTTAATTCTTCAAATTCAATAAAAATGGAGAAGATTTAGATCCTACAAAGTCTGGTGCTCACACTAATCAATTAATGTGTTCTTTGTATGAAATTGATTCTAAAGTAGTTATTGATGAAATATGTCCATTGGAGTTTTGATAATAATTATTGTGTTTAAAGAATAGTATATCTCTCACTGTAAAGTAATATTCATTCCGGCGTCACGTGACCCACCGGTCGACGCACGCACCGACGCACCGACGCGCCGACGCTGAAAAAGATTCAAAGCCAACTATCTAAGAGAAAGAGAAAGAGAAAGAACTAACTAAGCTTACAGACATTTCAGGTTTTCATTGGGTTTCCAGTTTACACAGTTAGATTCCATTTCCTTCATCTTCATTTTCATCTTTATCTTCATCGCCATTACTTCAATTAATCATGACTGATTCTCAAGCAATATTTGATTTAATTGAAGAGCCATCAATAACAACAGATCAGGTAAATAATGATAATAATAGTAACACAACAACTCAATCACCTTCCAAAGAAGACAATATCAATGCAACTACAACAGCTGAACCAAGTATAGATACATCTACATCATCAAATGAAATCATTGAAAAACAACCTAACATAATCAATGAACCTTCAACTCAAACTCCTGCTCAAACTCCAGTTAAGAAACCAAAGAAAAGATTAACATTACAGGAAAGATTAGCATTAGCCTCAAAAGCAAAAGCTTCTTCAAAAGTGAAATCAAAATCAAATTCAAAATCAATTGATATTACTTCTTTTACTGATAGTCGTAGTGAGTCTGGTACTCCTAGATCAAGTTTAGATATACCATCATCTTCTGAAATTCATTCTGATAATGATGATAATAATAAATCTAATCTTTCACATGAGATTATTACTGATAATAATGATTCTTCTTCTTTGAATGATTTATCAAAAGATGAATTAATTAAAATAATAAAAGATAATAAAACTTCAATTGATTCAAATATTGAAATTGATTTAAATAAACAAATTAAAAATTTAAAAAATGAATTAAATGATTATAAAAATAAATTAAAAAATTCAAATAATAAAAATCAATTAATGAAAAAATTAAATGAAAAAGAAATTCAAATCAAAGAATTATTAGATGAAGGATCAAAATTATCAATGAAAGAAGTTTCATTAACTCAAACAATTAAAAAAATGAAACAAAAAGAATTGGATTTAGAAGATGAATTGAATCATAATGAAAAAGAATTAGAAAGTTGTAATTCAAAAAATCATGATTTAGAAATTGAATTGAATAAAATTAAAGAAAATGAAAGATTAATTAAAGAAGAAAGATTAGATCATTCAAATTTAATTAACAAATTTAATAAAATTTCAACTGAAAAAGAAAATTTATATAATGAATTAAAAGAATTGAAATTTAAAAGATTAGATATTCAATTAATTAATAATAAAAAACAATTAGATGATGAAATTAAATTAAATTTAGATTTAAATACAAATTTTGATAATTTATCAAATCAATTTAATTTATTTAAAGAAGAATCAAAAAATACAATTTCTCAATTGAATTATAATTTAGATAGAGAAAAAATTAAAAATAATCAAATTATTGAAGAAAATTCAATTGAAATTAAAAGATTAGAAAATAAAATTGAAATTTTAAGATTACAATCTGAATCAAATAATAATAATAATAATAATAATAATTTAAATCATTTAAAAGAAACTGATTCTTCTTTATCAATTGATGTTTTACAAAATCAATATACTCAAGCTCAAGAAAATTGGAAATTAATTGAAAGTTCATATTTAAATAAAATTACTAATTTTCAAAATGATATTGATGTTTTAAAACAAAAAGATTTAAATTATTCTAAAAAAATTAAAACTTTAACAAATGATTTAAAATTAAAATCAATTGAAAATAATGAATTATTAGATAATGAAAATAATTTAAATATTGAAATTAATTCATTAAAAATTGATCTTAAAAAAATTAAATTAGATAATGAATCATTAAATTCAAAAATTTTAGATTTAACAAATGATCATAATTCTGAAAAATCAATATTTGAAAAAAAAATTCAATCTTTAGAAGATGATAAAACTAGATTAACTCAAATTAATAAATTAAGACTTGATACTAGTAATACATCAATTTATTTAAATGAATTAAATTCTCAAACTTCATTAACTTATTATAAACCTCAAAAATCAGCTTCTTCAAATTCAATTTCAAATAATAATAATAATGGTAATGATAATATTGGATTTGGTGAATCTTCTACAACTCCAAGAGTTGGTTCATATGTTTTCAACAATAGATTACCTTCATTAAGTAATACATTATCTTATACACCAATGTTATCAGCACAAGAAAAAATAGCTGCTCATCAAAATTCAATGACTCCATATGAAGATAGTTTTATACATGAAGATGAACCATTTTTCCCACCAAATGCAAATTTTGGTGGAGGATTAAATCAACCACAACAACAACAATCACAACCACAGTATCCTAATTCACCTTTAGTTTTACAAAAAAGAGGTTCATCATCAAATCAATTGAATAGATACAATTCAAGAGATAATCTGAATTTTACTAGTAATAATAATAATAATAGAATTGATAGTGGTGTTACATATACAACTAATAATAAATTTGAAAAAGAAGATACTGAAACAAGACATTCATCAACAGTTGGTGGAAGACCTGAATCAGTAGTTGGTACAGCAAATATTCAAATTGTTTCTAAATTATCAACTCATATTAGAAGATTAGAATTAGAGATGTTAACATTAAAGGATGAAATTAGTGATTTAGCAAAACAAAAAAATGAAGCATCTAATGAAATTATTAAATTATTAAAAGAAATTGAAAAAGTTGATTCATTGAAATTAAAATTAAATAAAATTCAAGATGATTATGATGTGTTGAATAAAAATTATGAAGCTACTTTAGAATTATTAGGTGAAAAATCTGAAAAATGTGGAGAATTAGAATGTGATGTTGATGATTTGAAAGATTTGTTAAGATCTCAAGTTACTCAGATGGTTGAGATGCAAGAGAAATTAAATGAATTTGAATCTAAATGATTTAATTTGTTTAAGATAATATGGTTTTTGTTGTTGTTAGAATTTTTTTCAGTTTAGTTTAGTTTGTTTTGTTTTGTTTTTTATGTTCTTTTCATGTTTTATTTCTTGGTTAACTTTTTTTTTTTCTGTATTTATTTATTAATATTTAATAAAATGTATTGTTTTAGATTGTTTTAATTTTTAATTTTTGTAAGAATGATATCTTATTACATTACACTTTTCTATTTTAATTTACAGTATATACTTGTTTTTAAAACATAATAATAATAATAACTAATTAATTAATTAATTAAAGGTTATAAGCAGATTCAGAATTCAAATAATAATACTTTTCTCTATTGATTGAATCAACATCAAGCTTATCAAAAACCAAATCAGTAATTCTCAACCATCTTTCAAATCCTTCATCTTCAACTTCTTCAACAACTGGCCAATTACTAGCCCAAATAATATAATCATCATTAATATTATCCAAAATATACTTAAAATAAGGCAAAACACGATCAATAATCTCATCATCAGTCAACCCATTAACAGAACCACCAAATTCTTCAAACAATCCACTTAATTTAAAATAAATAAAATTATTCGAATCTTCCAAACTAAACAATATTTCATTCATACACAAACTCCATTCATTAAACCAATAACCATAAGGAATATCTTGTAAATTCGGTTTCCCAAAATGTTCAAATATATAAACAACTCCATCAGTTATACTTAACAATTTAGAAAATTCATTCAATTGTTTACAACCACGTCTATGAAAATCAACACCAATTTCAAAAATTAAATTCATCTCTCCTAAATAATTCAATGATTCAACAAATGAATCCTGTAACATTACACCATCAGGTTTATCTTGTAATAAGTATCTGTAACCTTTGATTAAATCATTCAATTGGAAATCATAAGCTGAATCAACCAACATTGATTCATATTCAATAAAGACGTCTTTCCCTAATGGTAATGGAGCCCAGGGAATCAAACCTAGAATTGTATTATTATGTTGTAAAACTTGTGAATTTATCCAGAATTTATATTCTTCAACTGCTGGTTGTAATCCTATGTTGATGTCTAATGTTGTGTTGTAGTCTACTTCTATAACTATGCTTCCTTGGAATTCAAATTTGGTTTTGTTAAGATTGGTATTTATCAGGTTTTTGTATGTTGTTATTGAATGATCTGTTGCTGATAAGTGTTTTGATGAGGTTTCTCTTATTAATGGATAATGTGGAATATCATATAGATGAATATGTGAGTCTATTAGATTGTATGGTTCTGCTGATATTAAGTTGATTAGACTTGTGATTGTTAATAATTTTGAAATGAACATTGTTGATTTTATTAATAGTATTGTTATTCATTGATTTGATACATTTTCAAGAAATAGAAATAATTATTATATAGTGTTTCATAGTAAATTCAGGTTTACAGAAAATTTAGGAAAACATAACATTTTGTCATTTTGATATCTTTTCATGAAACAAAAAGTTTATGAAAAAAAAAAAACAGAATATTTTTGAGTTTCTTCAACTTTCTTGTAAACAGTAATGAACTTCAATTATCAAAATTAATTATTTTGAGTAAAATATTGATAAGATAGATTAATTAGTCAAGCCATAAAATTTTTAGAGCCTGTATATTTCTGGGTAGAATTTGTATTAGTTATCAAATCATCTTTTGTATCATGGATTCAGTCCGATTCACAGACAATTAAACTAACCTAATCCTCATGATGCCTTTAAAGTTCACACTTTAGTTTAAATTGTATTAAATCCATTCAACGGAAATACCTTACTCCTTTGGATAGAATCTGCTAGAGTCAATTATAACTGAAACATAAGAATTATTCTGTAATTAAGAGAGAGTGAATTCAGAAATATAACATGACCTGGTTTAATTTCAATATAATAGGATATATTATATAACCCAATCATCAATCAAATCAATCCATTGATTTGACCAGAACGTTGGAAGTTGAAACTATTTTTAACCAGTTCCCATCAAGTCCCGGTGAAAGGATATGATGGCACAGTTCATTATTTGCTTTGATTGTACAAAGTATACTACAACCGCAATATGAATCTGTACTATAAATCCTAAGTAATAATTGGGACAGGCATGGCTTTCATATGTATTGATTCTATTGAAGAAATTCAGTAATATTGTGTGAAAAAAAAAAAACTTAGGAAGTTAGTTAAAGATTGTAAAATTTATCAAAAGTTTCAAAACAAAATTAAAAATTTATGTAACACTGTAACAGATTAAGCTATATGTTACAAACGTCAAGTGCCATGCTGGTCCAGGATACATATGTATTGGATAACCATAAAAAAGGATATAATGTTTTAATTTCAGTTGATACTTGTGGTTGTGGTTCAATGCATGTTCATAAGAAACAGTTTGAAGGGAAACGATAGAACAAGTTCGTTTTAGTTCAGGCCCATCAGGGGCACAATTTAACTCCTTTTTTGACGTATTTTATGTGATCTTCTGGTACTTCTAGTCTTCTAGACTGTTACATAGCCATGATGATATGATCTGACTCTGGGGTAGGCATGTCATGTCATGTCATGTCTTGTCTTGATTGAACTGATTGGGTTGGTAAGGTAGTTGGGGCTGGTTAATTTTGTTACTCCAGGTAAGATTTATTCTCTGATGAATCAAGACAAAATTTATTTTAAGCAACGTATTAATTCCTTAAAAATTCTATAAATCCATAAAAAATATAAAAGGAAGAAGAACTCCTTTAAATATCTGTTTCATAGTTATAATTAACTCTGGTTTGTTTGGTCTTGCTGTTACTTTTAACTTGTTAATGCTGTTCAACTTAACTTGCTTACTATAACATATATCATATTATCATATTTATCAGCATGTATAAGTCCAGTCAGAAAGCATTGAAAGAATATAATAACGGTTCTATTAAAGCAAACTTTGAACTTGATTATCCAAATAAAAATAAAATATTTTCATCACATTTCAATACAATTAAAGGTGAATTAAAATTAAATTTTTTAGAATCTGCAAAAATTGATGCAATTGATATTGGTTTTAAAGGTGATGTTAGATCAAGAAGAAGATATTCTGAACAAGCTTCAAATACTGAATCTGAATTCGATTTTAAAATTAGATTAGATGTCTTATTTCATTATGCTAAAAGAGTCTTTGATAATGAAAATTCAGTTGTTCCAGCTGATTTCACTGCTTTTATACCAATTGATTATCAATTTCCAACTGATTATATTGATTTGCCTTCTTCTTGTGATTCTCTTGGTAGTGGGTCCAATAGTGATGTTAATATAACTATTAGATATGAATTGTTTGTTAGAATTAAATATCATACAAAGAGATTTAGTCATGTTAAAATTGTCGATTTCTTAGCTCCATTGAAATTTCAAGGTAATTCAAATGCTTTAGTTGCTCCACCTCCAATGATGCCAATAACTGAAGATTATGGATCTTTAGATCCAAATTTTGGTTTAGGAATTTTCAATTTTGGTAATAATAATACCAATAATAATACCAATAATAACAATAATAATACCCATGTTCCTTTCCCACGTTTAAGATCAGATTCAGATTCAGTTTCTAGTAGTTATTATCAATCTTCAAATAATACTTCAAATAATACTTCACCTTTAAGCTTCGGTCGTGATGGTGATATAGATGATAATGATATTTATACTGAATCTTCAAGTATTTCATCATTTCCTTCTGAATTAATTAGTTTTTCTGGTGAACATGCTTTAACTTCATCTTTACATATTCCAAAATTAGTTACTGATTTTGAAAAACGTGCTAATGATACTGATAGTATTTGGTCAGAAGATAATGAACCTTATTGTGGTGCTGTTGCTGTTACTAAAAATTCTGAAGCTTCAAATTATCCTTTAATTAGTGGTCATAGTTATACTTTCCCAGCAAAATTGAAACAATATTTACCATGTTTGGAAATTGGTGGTTTGATTAAAAATCAAAATACTTATAGTAATTATAATAATGTTATTGCTAAGAATATTTTTACCAAAAAATCATTATATACTGAATCAAAAGATGTTACTTTAAATATGGAATTAATTTTACCAATTCATATTAATGTTAGTTCTTTTAGAATTTCTGATATTCCATTGACAATTCAATGTCCAACTTCTTTTAATTCAAGTGATTTGAATTTTAGAGGTATGAGTACAAAATTAGGTTCATTTGAAATTAATAAAATATCAGTTGAATTAATTCAAACTTTAAATATAATGAAAGTGAAACAATTAGTCTCTATTCCAATTTATACTGAATGCTTCCGTAATAAACCAAGTTTTGATATTAATAATTTTCAATTTAATCAAGCAAAAGGTAAATATTTTTTTAAAACTACATTAGGTCATTTTATAACAGATTCAAAACCATTATTACAAACTATTAGAAATCCAATCATGCCAACTATTTCATTACCTGAATCAATTTTCAATTGTTCAAATTCTTCAATTAAAGTTTCAATTACATTAGGTACAAAAGTTAATTCAAATGATAATTATCTAAAAACTTATGAATTTAAAAGTAATACCCATATCACTTGTGATTATTTTACTGATGAATTAGATGATTATAATAGATTAGATTGTATTAATAATACTTCATCTGCTTTCAGTTATAAAAGAAAATATTCATTTAATCCTGAAAATGAATCCAATAATCCAAAGAGATATACTGGTGTTAGTGTTATGTCTAAAAATCCAACTCATATTTTTAAAATTGGTAATAAATCAAGAGCTGTTGTTACTTCTAACATTTTATATAATTCAAATGATATTTCAGATCATGTTGCAAGTGATACCATTAATAAAAGCAACATCAACAATAATAACACTTATATGAATGTTGATTCAACACCTCCATTAGATTTAGCTAAGATATTAGAACAATGTAATTATACATCCTCAACTTCTGATAGTCCATCAGGTGTATTAAGACCAGATTTATATAATTCATTTGCTGCATCAACTAAATATGGTTCATTACATGTTTCATCGAGTATTAGAAAAAGAAATAACAATGAAAATCCACCTGATGAATTATATCCACGTTTATTAAATAAAAGATCACTTACTGGTGAAGTGACAGGTTCAAGATGTAATTATTATTCAGATTATTGTTATGATGTTGGTGATTCATATGATACTAGTTTAACTAATTATGTTGGAGTTGGTAGTATTAGACATGGTAATCCAAATGGTGGATTTGTTAGTGTTGGTCATAATGATACTGTTGGAATTAGTATACCTGTTGTTGGTAAGGTTAGAAAAGATTCTAATGATAGTGAATTAGGTGGTACTATTGGATTTAAGATTTGAATTCATTCAATCTGATTTTTTTATTTTATTTTATTTTATTTTATTATTTTTATTTTATGCTGGTCATATGTTAACTTTACTCTCTTTAAAACTATTCTTCAGCCAATTCTATATATTACTTTCGTTTATTTTATATACAGGTCCTTTTGCATTTTATATATTTCTTTATTAAATTATTTTTATTTTTACTTCTCTGAGTTTTCTCCTTTTTTTCACTTACATGTACTTACATTTTATTTTTTTATTACTTATTTTCAATTTTTGGGTACGTCTCTATTTATTTGTTTTTCATTAACTTTTACTTTTACTTTTAATTTGTAATTTATAAAATCTTTAAATTATTAATAATGATCTATAAAAGATAATAAGCATGCATATATAGATTTATAAAATAAATAAAATATCTAAAAAGAAAGAAATAATGAAATAATATACATAACTAAAAAAATATCAATAACGTTAACATAATTAAATGTTACCTTGAGCAGTAGCTTTTGCAGTATGAGAATCAATATCATAAGATTCCCAAGGATAAGCAATCCAAACATCATCAACATTTTTACCAACAAAATAACTACCACCATTCATTTGTTTATCATCTAATTCAGCTCTCTTTGATTTTAATTTATTATGTAAAACAAAAATTGAAAATTTAGTTTGATCAGCAGTAACACCTAATGATTTAGATTTAGATTGAATATCTTTAAACAGTTCACTTAAAGCATAATGTAAAGTTGTTCTAGTATCATCAACTTCATCAACAATTAAGATATTCTTACCAATTAATGAATCAAAATGTTGTGATAAAGCACCAAAATCTAACCATTGAGTTCTAATAACTTCTTTACCAATTTTATCTTCACCAGTACCCATATCTTCATATAATGATAAACCAATAGCTTGAATTGGAATGTTTTTTTCACCTTCTTTCTTTAAAAAAGTTCTAATAATACGAGCTGGAATAAAACCACCACCTCCAATGGCTATAATAACATCTGGTTTACCTTGTTCTTTTAAGATATTTGAAGCTGCTTCTTGACATAATTTATGAACAGATTGATATGAAACGTAGAATTTTTCGTCAGACATAATTTTTTTTGAGAATTGATTGAATAGCAAATGGGTATTCCTTTTAATTAATGAAACCAATAAAAAGAGGAAACCAAGAAAAGGAAAAGGAAAAGGAAGAGAAAAGAAGGTGAAAATTCAGTTTTTTTCATTAAAATTTCAAAAAAAGCTTTAAATTTCTTTTTTTGGCCGTGCAGCCGTTTAGTGAGCCACTTGCGGCTCATATACAGGCTCTTTCTTTATGGCATTCAAACTTTAATTTTTACCAGTGAAAAATTGAATATTAGAAGAATTGTAAAAATACAGTTGGTTATAAGTTAGAGTATATAAATTAAAATTTAAGTCAGTCTATAAGATATATTGAAAATAAATTTACTCGTCATCTTCATCTTCTCCTTCTCCATCAACTTCTTCTTTTTCATCACTTTCATCATCATCAAATTCTGAATCATTATTTTCACCATCCATTAAAACAGAAATATCTTTAGCTTTAACACCATTTTCTTCTTGTATTTTACCATTTCCATTAGCATTACTTAATGAAGCTTGATTAACCATTTGTTTTCTTAATTTTAATTGAGATTGAAGTAAATTTAATCTACCTTGTAATGCTAAGATATTTGGTAACAATTTAACATTTTCATTTAAAGTAGATTGAACTAATTTTAATAAATCAATTGACTCTTTATCTTTTGAAATTAGATTCCCTTTTGATAATAATAACCATTTTAACCATAAACCTAAACTTGTTGATTTATTTAAATTATCTGATAAATCAATTGAAATACGTTTGAATAATTTTAATGATTCTTCATTACTTAACAAGTATATAGTTTGTTTTGATAAACTAACATTTGAAATTAATATTGATTGTAATTTTGAGTCATTTAAGTTTGATTTTATCAAATTATAAACTTGTAATGGTTCTTCTTGTTTGAATTCTTCATCATCATTTAATTCATCATCTGATAAATCATCATCTGACCATTCTTGAACTGGGTCTTGTGTTTCTTTCATTGTTATATCAGAAGATGATTGTAATGATGTATTTATTATTTTGTTATTTGTGATTGCAGAAGGCATATTAAATTATTAAATTATAGTTTTTATGTGTACAGAGTTGGTGTATATTTGAATGCAAAGTAATAGAGAATAGGAATGAATTTAATGCAATGAAAATGAAAATTGGGTTAATAGTATTTAATACTACTTGATAGCTAATTATATTAGAATTAATGTATTGTTTAACGTATAAAATTTATTAAATCTAGTAATCTTTAGTGAAAAATCAATAAAAAAAAAAATTTACTAGAAAGCGTGCGCCACAATACTCATCCTCCTGCGCCACCCAACTCTAACCAGAAAATTTGAACACTTAACGATTAATCAAGCTAAAAGTTGGAATTGAATGGGTTGAAGTTGTAAAGGCAAATATAACATATCTTATAAATATCTATAGATCAACTAGAGAAACATCAAATAAAAATACTACAGCAATGGATTTTTTAAACCTGGATGAATTTGAAGATTCTCCTAATTCAAATCCTAAAACAGCTAATAATAGTCATTTATATTCACCAACATCCCCAGAAGGTCAAGAAACATCAATGAACAATAGCAACAACTTCATCAAACAGGAGAACAACTTTGACTACTCTCCTTACCTTAACCAAGACCATTCAAGTTACGTTGATTCCTCTGTGCCAACGGGAGTCTCTGTTTCTGTCTCCGGGTCATCTTTATCGAGTTCGTTGCCGAATAACAGTTTCAAAGAGAATAACAACAATATAAGAGCTTCTCTTTCTAGAGCTTTAGGTTCCAACTCAAACAATACTACTCCTTTGAACAACTATTCAATACCTGAAGAATCTGAAACTGCTTCTTCATCTAGAAATCAACATTCAAATAATAATAGTTCAGGAGCAACTCCACAATCTGTTACAGTTACTACCCCAACTTCAGCAACTTCAACAGTGAGACCAAGAAGAAATACAAATCCAGCTATTAGACCTTCTGTGTCTGGCGTGTCTGGTAGCAATAATACTGCTGGTACTTCAATGTCTAGAAAATCAAGTATAATATCATCTGCTAGTCCAGCACCAGGTAATTCTGCTTCTCCATCTGGTAATTTACAACAACAACAATCAAGTATATTAGGTACAAGTTATCCAAATTCATTAGGTGGCTCGTCAGGTTTAATTCCAGGTCAACCAATTGATAGAAAAAGAAGAGATAATATGAATGAAAAAATTCAAGAATTATTGGATTTAATTCCACAACATTTTTTTGATGATGCTAAAGATAAATCAAGTGGTACAAAAGATGGTAAACCAAACAAAGGACAAATATTAAGTAAATCAGTTGATTATATAAATTATCTACAACAACAAATCGATGAAAAGAATAGAAAAGAAGTTGAATTAAGTATTAAATTAAGAGATTTGGAAATTCGTAAAAAAGTCCCAGTTAGTAAAAGAATGAATTTATTACATACTTCTGCTGAAATTGGTTTATCTAGAATTGGTGTTGGTCCACTGGCTGATGAAGGTCAAACTGATCAACAACAATAAGTATAATTTTAATTGATTGATTGATTATAGTTGGAGTTTTGTAGTTTTTTTTTTCTTATATTTATGTTTTATATTTTATTTTATTTTTATATTTTATTAAATTAAATTGATTTTAATTTATATGCTTTCTCTATTTCTCTTTTTCCCTCTTTTACTTTTCATTTCGTTTGTATTTTTATTTTTACATTTAATTAAACATAACTAAATTATTCAAGGAACACATGTAAGTGAATTCGAATTAAGCTCTGCAGCACGTGACCGTGGCTCATTTTAGCGCCGGGAAACAGGAAATCGAAAAGGGGGGTAAGAAAGAAGAATTTAACAAGTTTATAACCTTTATACTCTTCATTCTTTTGAGCAGTTGGAATATCCCAGTTTCTAGCAGTAAACGATTTCACCAAGTCCATAAATGGTTGGGTAAGAATGTCATCACCAACATCAAAAAAATCCAAAGTCTTATCATCAGCGGAAACAAACTGAACAACAGCTCTTAGCAATGACCTTCTAATATTTAATTTATACTGCTGCGTTGATTGGACATGTTAATGAGAGTAATAAAGGCCCTTAAGAGCACTCCATCTACTTTGCTAAACCCACCAGCTAAACTGACCAAATTGCTAGATACTTTCAGATCTACTCACAAACAATACAAGAGACTTTTCATTTGCAATTGTATGACATTCATCAAAAATAATTATACCAAGTTCTTTCATATCTTTCAATTTATAATTATTATTACACCAATTTATCATAAATTTGGTGTTTTTTCTCTTTTTATAGTTGCTCCTATATCTTTTTTCTCATTTTTTTTAGCAGTTTCTTCATCTTCCATTAAATATTCACCTTGCAAATTTAACTTTATCTTATCTTCATACAATTTTGAAATAAATGATTGAATTGGACCAACAGTGTGAATAAACGCAGAAAATCTATAATCCTGCTTCTTTGATTTCAAATTGAGTTCAGTCTTATAATTGTCAATAAGACATGAATTCAAATCATTCATAAATAATTCATTTGATTTCCAATAGTTACAAAAGATTCAATAAACCCAATTAAGTTTTTCTCTATATTTTTCGTTATTAAATCAACTTTTAACTTCTTGTAATACAATGAGTCTGATGAAATTGATTTTTTTTTAAGTAATGTTCTTTTAACCAATTTAATATTTGAATGAAGATATGGCTTTTCCCAAATCTCACAATTGATACTTTTACCATTTTCCAAAAGGATGTACAGTTTAATTTCTTGGTTCCATTACTTGCAGGCTCACCTATTAAATCAAACTTCAAACCTAGTTAGCTTTCTTTGAGAAGTGAATTGATAAATCGTTGTATGGTGTTAAAATATGAATTCTAGCTGAAAACTTGAAATCATCTTCTTTGGAATCATCAGTGAAGACATAAAGCTGTTTCAAAGCACCAACTTGAAATCAACTTTTGAATTAGTTGAATTAATTTATAATTTGTCATTTTTTTAGTAAATTTAGCAGAATGTTTACCAGAAATTAAATCAATTATATCTTATTTAAATTAATGAATAATAGAACAGGATTATCAATTAAAAATTATTAATTGAATTTGTTTAATTTATATAGTTATATTTTTTTTGGTTAATTGTATTTTTGATATCGACCTTTATTTTCAATGAAATTAAGTAAATTAAATTAAGAATTAAATAAATTAAGGATTAAAGGATTAAATTAAATTAAAAAAAGGATATCTTGCACGTGATCGCAGCCAGTGGCGCATTAAGGAATTTAAGGCGCAGATTTTTCTAGAGAGAAATCAAATTCAGAGAGAAAATGATCTGTTTGAACAACTGGTTTTGGTGTCTTTGTAGTTTATAATCAATTCAATTTCAATTATTATCATTACAATGCCTATTGATTACTCTAAATGGGACAAGATCGAATTATCTGATGATTCAGATATTGAAGTTCATCCAAATGTTGATAAAAATTCATTTATTAAATGGAAACAAAGAGATATTCATGAAAAGAGAATTCAAAGAGATAATCAAATTAAAGGTTTAAATGTTCAAAAAGAAATGTATTCTCATTTAAATAAAAGAGTTGATTCATTAATGTTAAATTTAAATGATGAATTAATTATTAATGAAAAAGCTAGAAATTTATATCTTTCTGATAAATTTGATAAATTTGAAAAATGTAAATTAGAAGAAACACCTGAAGATTCACCAAGTTATAATGAAATGGTTGAAGATTTATTTACTCAAATTACTGAAGATTTGAAAAAAGAAAATAAAGATATTAATGATCCAAGTTTAATTAGATTGAAAATTAAAGAACATAGATCAAAAATTGATACAGTTTTAAAACAAATTGATCCAAAATTAATTGAATTAGAACATGAAAAAAATTTACATATTTCAAGTGAAGATATTCATGATGGTTGGAATAGTTCATTTATTAATAAACATGATGGTACAACAACTACTGTTTCATCAGCTGGATCATCATCAAGCAAAACACCATCTTCTGCTACTACTAGCGCAACTTCTGCTAGTAGTACCACTACAACAACAATTCAAACATTAAATACCCCTAAACAAAGTAATAAACAAATTCCATCAAAACCATTAGATCAATTAGATGAATTAGAATTATTAGAAGAAACAAAAGAATTTTCAAAAATTCCATCAACTGATTTAATTAAATCAACTAAATTTTTAGAAAATCATTTATATATAGTTTCAGAACAACAAAAAGATGCATTAATGATGTCTTCATTTGAATCTCAATTATCTGGAGATTCTAAATTAACTAAACAATTAATTCATCAAGCTTTAATTTTACAATTTATTAATGATTTATTTAAAGCAAGTGGTGGAGTTAATTCAACTAAATTACAAAAAGAAACTGCAATTGGTATGTTTACAAATAAATTACAAAATAAATCATCAACTGCATATAAAGCATTTTATGATGAATTAAAAAGAACTTTTCAACATGTTCAAAATAGATGTGAAATAATTAAGAATGAAGAATCTAAAGAAGAAGAAGAAAGAGGTGTTGAAACAATTCAATTAAGATCAATGGATGCAGATACTGAATTGGTTATTAATCCACCTGAACCAAATACAAAAGAATTTGAATCATTTATGAAAATTCCAAAAGATATGCAACAAGCTGTTATGACTGGTGAATTAGATAAAGTTAATGATGTATTTGCAAAGATGTCAGTTGAAGAAGCTGAATCAATTTTAGAATTATTTGATGAAAGTGGAGTTATTCAAATTCAAGCATTGTTGGAAAATGAAGATGAATTTGAAGAATTGAAGAAAAATTATGTTGAACCTGAAGCTGGTCCAAATAAATTAGAAGAATTACCTGAAGGTTTTGAAGATGAAGATGATGATGTTGTTGTTAATAAAGGTGCTAACGATTTATCAAAATTAAGTGTTGGTAAGAATAATGTTAATGATGATGATGTTATTATTGATACTGCTGATATTGTTGATTAAGTTTTTTGAATTTGAATTTATATTTTCATTTTTATTTTGTATGTGTGATTAATTAATTAATTTAATTTTAATATTTTAGTATACCAATTAATTAAAAGTATAAAAAGAACTGAACTATATATATGCACAAAAAAAAAAGCCAATCAATTTATTTATTCTTTTTTATCTAATTCAGGCATTCTTAAAATTTCTCTTTCTTTATTTTCACTTAATTCTTGTAACAATTTCATAATTTTCGAATCCTTATATTTTTCAGGTAATGGAGTAACATCATAATTTTTAGTAGCCCAATAATAAATATCCCAATCAGGTTGATCTAATAATTCATCATATTCAATTAATTCAGGTAATGATAATTGATTTAAATATTTTTTAGCAAATCTTGATAATAATAAATCTGATTCTAATATACCTCTTTTTCTAGATTGATATAATAATCTTCTTCTTTTAGTTTCGATATCTTCATTTAATCTTGGAATTGGTTGAACTTTTATTTTAATTTCACCATTTTCATCAATTTCATAATTTTTTGGTTTTGCATTGTTTATTGTTGAAGTTGGTTGTTTTGAAAACAGTGAAATAGAAGTTGTGAATGATCTTGTTAGTGATGATTTGAATAATAGTGAGGATCTTAAGGATAACATTGTTTAAATGGTGGATTAGAGGTAGTTTTGCAGTGAAACCCAGGAAGAAAAACAAGTTAAAACAACTGAAACCATTTCCATTTCGAATCCGGGGAATATATATAAATTGCTGAGGTCACGTGCGCGTTTCTCATGAATTTTTAGATAAAATTACTAGTGGAAAATATGACTCTTTCTTATCAAAACTGGTTTTACTCGAGTTTCATACACACAATGGTCGAAGAAAATGGTAAGAAGAGAAAGATAGAAGATGATGAGAAACCAATTAGATTTGCTGAAATCAAAAGAATTACAAACGAAACAAAAATTCAAATTGTTTTGAATTTAGATGGTGGATTAATAAATTTAAAAGATTCAATATTAAATAAAAATTATGATAATCATGCAACACAATCAACTTCAAGTCAAGTTATATCTGTCAATACAGGAATTGGATTCTTAGATCATATGTTACATGCTTTAGCTAAACATTCAGGTTGGTCAATTATAATTGAATGTATTGGTGATTTACATATTGATGATCATCATTCTGCTGAAGATGTTGCAATTGCATTAGGTGAAGCTTTTAAAACTGCTTTAGGACCAGTTAAAGGATTAAAAAGATTTGGTTATGCTTATGCTCCATTAGATGAAGCATTATCAAGAGCTGTAATTGATTTATCAAATAGACCTTATGCTGTTATTGAATTAGGTTTAAAAAGAGAAAAAGTTGGTGATTTAAGTTGTGAAATGATTCCTCATGTTTTAGAATCTTTTGCAACTAGTGCTCATGTTACTTTACATGTTGATTGTATTAGAGGATTTAATGATCATCATAGAAGTGAATCTGCTTTTAAAGCTTTAGCAATTGCAATTAGAGAAGCAATTAGTTTTACTGGTAGAGATGATGTTCCTTCAACTAAAGGTGTTTTAATGTAGACACTTTTATTTATTTATTTGCTTTTTATCTCTTAATTTTATTTACTTTAAAACATTAATATTTAACTTATTCCTGTAAATGTAAACGTAACACCCATAATCTTCCTTAGGCGCTTTGTGGTAAATGTGGTAATTCTGGTTATGCGACGTCCGTCTACTACGTCTACTACGTCTACTACGTTGAGCTTTGGTACACTGGATACTGATACAACTGAAACTACTCAAGTGGATAAAACTCTGGTGTTCTCTTCTTCTCTTTCATGGATACTTTCAATTCCACTGAAGATAACGAACTATACAAACAGGCAGGTGCTTTAGGTGTCTATTCTTACTATATCCAACACAATAAAGAACTTTTCAATAAAGTCAAACTAAAATCTCCTATCAGATCCAGAATAACAACAAGTTCAACAACTCACAACTCTCCTTCAACTCCAACCACTCCAACTCCTATTCATAAAAAAACTCCTATAAATAACTATACTCCTCCTACTTTATCTTTTAATTCAACACAAAAGTCAAATCCAATAAGTCCAATTAAAACTTTTTATAAAATGACTCCTCCTCCTACAACTTCTACTTCAACTGGTTCTTCAACAACAAATACTAAAAATATTAATTCATCAGATAATAACGATGTTAGTCCAATTCCAAGTCTACGAGTTTTATCACCAAAACCTGAAATTTCAGAAAAAGTTCCAATTAATCAACATGAAAGTTTAATTAAAATTCCAACTAATTTTGATGTTTCATTTAATACAATTAGATTATTAGCTGGTAAAGATAAAATGGGTAAAGTTGTTCAATATACTTTAAGAATTTTATTAATTTATGCTTCAAGATTACGTGATTCTAAATATTTAGCTAGTTTATTAGATAAAGAAAAAGATTTTAAAATTAATTATAATAATAAATTATTTGATACATTATCAAATTTATTTAATCATCCACAATTTTTATTATTTTTTCTGTTATCACAATTTGAATCAAGATTTGTTGGTGTTGTTGCAGGTTTATCAATTTATAGACAAATGTTAAGAGCTGGTACAATTCCATTTAGATTAACAAAATTATTTAAAAAAATTATTGATTCTTTAAAAACTGTTACAAATAATAAATTATCATTAACTAATAAAGTTGATACATTGAAAAAACAATGGTTAAATATTATAACATTAGATTTTTTAACAAGTTTATATTATGCTTGGTTTGATGAATCATTATTATATTTTAAATTTGGTGTTTTAAATAAAGGTTCTGTTTTAGGTGATAAATATTATAAATTATCTGTTGTTCATGAAGCATTTTCTTGGTATCTTTGCATCTTATTAGAATTAAAATTAAAATATGATTCATATTCAATTAATTCAAATAAAATTAATGATTTAAATTTAAATTATAAAGTTAAAGAAAGAGCAAAAAGATTAGTTAATGAAATTGTTAAATCACCAACTTCAAGTTCAAGTTCAAGTTCAATTAAATCAACTTCATCAATTAATGAAACAACTAAATTAATTTATGAATTTGAATTAAAAAAATTAAATGATGAAAGAAAATCATTACAAGTTGATATCGCTAAAGCATTATGTGATTTTGCTTATGATACAGTTTCTGTTTTTGGTTTAAAATCATGTCCTGATACTTTACAATTGACTTTTGGTTTAGGTGCTGGTGTTTTAAGTTTTTATAAAGTTTGGGATGGTGAAAGAAATAGATTATTAAAAGAATTAAATCATAAAAATGAATAATCATTAATTAGATTTACTATTAGCTTTTAGATTTTCTTCTTTACTTTAATATCTTTTTTTTCTTTATATTTTTTTATATTTTATGTTCGTTTCTTTCTTTTCTTTATATTTTATGTTCGTTTATATTTCATTTTCTATTTTCTTAGTTTTTCTATTTATATTGTTGATCAATTATCTATCTATCGGAATAATTCCCAAACCTGCCCTCATCCCGAGACACCCCTACCCCCGGCCGGGTAACCGCCCTCCCCCGCGCACCACTCACAAACCGCTCTGCACCGCCGTGAAAACGCAAATTTTTTTTCAACTCTTTTAAAAAAACAAAAATTCAATCACGAGCTCAAATCTAAGGGAACAATTTTCAGCCATAGATAAAATTCCCCTTTAGTCTCTTCCTTCAGATCTCTAGGTAACATCAAAATAACATACAATGAAATACGTTCAATCAAACGAATTATTAGAAATCCCAGAAGGTGTCACTGTTGATATTAAATCCAGAATTGTTAAAGTTACTGGTCCAAGAGGTGAATTAACCAAAAATTTAAGACATATCGATGTTACATTCACTAAATTATCAGATAGACAAATCAGAATTACTGTCCATAATGGTGATAGAAAGCATGTTGCTGCTTTAAGAACTGTTAAATCTTTAATTTCTAATTTAATTAAAGGTGTTACAATTGGTTTCAAATATAAAATGAGATTTGTTTATGCGCATTTCCCAATTAATGTTAATATTATTGAATCAAAAGAATCTACTTCAGGTAAATCTGTTGAAATTAGAAATTTCTTAGGTGAAAAAAGAGTTAGATTTGTTCAAATTCCAGAAGGTGTTACCGCTGAAGTTTCAACTAGTCAAAAAGATGAATTAGTTGTCTTTGGTAATTCATTAGAAGAAGTTTCTCAAACTTGTGCTGATGTTCAACAACAATGTAGAGTTAGAAACAAGGATATCAGAAAGTTCTTAGATGGTATCTATGTCTCTTCAAGAGGTAACATTGTTGAAGAAATTTAAATTTAAAATTGATATATTATACTTATTTTGACTTTATTATTCAAATTTGATCTTTTATTTTTCATATTTTTAACTTTCTAATATACATGTTTACGCAATTTAATTGAAAACACCCCCACATACACAAATTATCAAACATTCTCAATTAATTTCCAAATATCAAATTGTTGTAGTTCTGCTACCAATTATTTAATTAGACAGGTATAATTTAAAAAATATATTAAATTTTTGAAAATCAATATCATATATTTTCTAGTTACCTGAAATTGATTTCAATATTATTAGTTTCAGAAATTAACATATATGATTGAAAATTGAGTTTAATAAACAATAAACAATAAACTGTAGTTTTTCATTAAATCTTGATTTATTCTTTGCTGAATAATTAATTGCTCAAGTTTCAAATTTTCAAATTAAATCCATGCACCCAATGAATCAAATTTTGTTATACCTGTTTAATTATAATCAAGTGGCATGTAGAAGTAATTAATCTTAATTGTAAACCCCAGTAATTCCCTTAATTCAAATATAATTATAAACGTACTCAAATATGATCCTTAAAGTAAAGCTTAAGTAAACTCGCCTATTAAATATGGTATCAAATATAGGCTCATCCGTACACCTCTAAATGTTCCCGACAGTCGTCCGACTTTTCTTCCCAGAAGTATAAATACTTCTGATCTCGTATATCCTGTGTAGTTTTATATACATGTATCACTCTTTCAGCTGCTTCTGAAAATGCTATTGAAGAGGTTCAAAAAGAATTCAATAAAGAGTTAACAGAAGTTAAAGATTCAATTGATAAATTAAATTCTAAAATTCCTCAAGCTTCTACTGGAAATCAAGATTTAACAACAATTGAAGATACTACTTCTTCACAGAGAAATAAGAGATATACAACACGATATTGGTATTGGGTCTGAAACTTGCTACACCAAACTGGATCAATATTTTAGCTAAAATTATTAAAAATTGTGATGTCTGTGGGAGGCAAGGTTTCTAAATCTCATGGTGCTAAAACTAAACAAAGAAAAGTTGAATTGAAAGAGATTAATTGATAAATGTCCATTTCTGTCATGAGCTATTTTCATTCTATTATACTCTTCTAATGAAATATCTTCTAAATTTAAAATAAAAAAGCCATTTGTTGTTCTGTTTGCTTTGGCTAAAATTGTACTGCCATTAGCAGGTCACTCAGACTAATCAAATTCAAAAACAAGCTCCTTTCTATTATACTTCAAAAGCTGAACCTTATGTCGAAGAATTTACAATTTCAATTCCTTCGCCTCATCAAATGTGAATAAAAACAATTATTTAAGTGACCAACTTGGAGCAGGTAGTAGTATTCAGTGTAGAAAGGATAGATTCTTCTTTTTGAAGCTAGATTCTTGAAAAAACTAAACCAAACTGGTTGTGTAATTGATAAATGACGATTCCAGTATTCAGTGGTTTTGGTGATATGAGGTTGTTAGTTAAAGATAGAAATAGAGATGTTACCACTAATTCATCTGCTTCTCCAGTTCCTAATAATAATAATCAAGTTGTTTCAACTCAAGTTTATAATAATCAAATTGTTCCAAATTCAATTAATGTTGCTTTATCTCCAACTCCAACTGCTAATCAACTAGCTAAAACTTGCAAAGAGCTTGTTCCAGTTAATGCTTCTACTGCTATTAATTTAATGGTTCTTCTTCAACTGTTTTATCAAATGATTCAGATTGTTCAATTTCAAATCAACAATTAGTTAAAGCTTCAAACGCAGTTACAGTTAGAACAAAAGGTACAATTACTAAATTTTCCAATTATGATAATGCATTATTAGATACTTTATCAGTGATTACCTCTCCAGCTTAACTGAGTAGTTGATTGTGAAGGTTCTCTGTGCATACCATATCTAGCTAATGTTTCAATTATACAATCAATTGAATCTCTTTCAGATCCTAAACAGAAATCAGTTTCATCAGTTTCATCATTGGCAATAAAGTTAACAGATTCAGATGCTTTATTTTCTAACAAATAGTCCTAAGCAGTAGTAAAAACTAGATCTTCTCTAAAGGTAGCTATTAAATATTTCAACTCTTTTAAATTTTTGGCAGCTTCATTTGAATTTGATTCACCATCTTTAAACAATTTTGAATAGTTTCTGGTTTCATTAATGATAAAGCTTGTTTTGAAATATCCAAAGCTTCAAATGTCTTAATCTTGAAGAATGATTCAATACTTTTTTTTGGAATAGCAGGTTTATGTACATGCACTTATAATATCATCACATTCAGCAGTCCAACTGAGGCTACATTAGATGAGATGATTGTTGGACAACAAGTGTCTAGTATATATATATTAGTGGATGAAAAAGAACTTGTACTACTAGCCAGGCAACATTTTTAGTTGCCTTCAGAGTTAGCAGATGAATTATTAGCTAATTTAGATTGAGCTTTTGAAGCAAATTTCTCAGCAGTAGGAAAGCAACCGGTTCTATCTTTATTAGAAGTATCAACTTGATTTAAATGAATTTCTTTTAATTCTTTACCAATTAAACAGTGACATTTTAAATAAATTATTAACTCTAACAACTTCATCATATATTATAAAAAATTGACCAACTTCAATCAAATCAACAGGAAATAATTTTGAACTTTACTTGAATTTTTAAATTCTTTCAAACGTTTTGGATCTGTTGGAATAACATTTTCAAATTCATTCTTATTGAAAAATTTCATTATTTGGATTCTGATTGGATTAGAATGTTTCTGTGAAAAAGTCATGTTATATTATCATTTTCATTATAATAAAATCCATAAAAATCTCTTATTTCATCTATTGAATTTGCATCAATTTCATTTTGCAATCTATTTAAATAAATTAATATTGTTGAGTTTGACCATTGACATCACTTCAGCCAAATTATATAAGCAGAATATTTAGTTAAAGTTTTGAAGATTTTAATTTTAATGTTAATTTATTGGATAATTGCTTTATTCAGATTTGTATATTATTTTAGATATATATAGAGCACCAACTTTTAATTATAATTCTCATCAATACAATATCTATACAATACATTTGTACATGTATCTATTTATATCAAGTTAGATATTCTTACTTTTTTTAAATTTTGTTTAATAAATTTATTAATGTATACAGTAGAAAACAAAACAATTAATTATTTTAAGAATGTTTTTCAGCAAAAGTAATCAATCTTTTAATAGCTAAAACCCATCTTCTAGTTTTTTCATCTTTCATAATATTACTAACTTCATTATCATCACCAGTTAATTTCGAATGTGCAGATCTACTATGAATACCAACATTAATAACACCAATTGGCCAAGCAACATTACCAATACTTAATTTAATATAATTTTCATCAGCTTTTAAGAAATCATTTTGTTGTAAATTATATAAAATTGTAGATAATGTAATTGATTGATTTGATTTTAGTTTATTATTTTTTAATTGAACTAATAATGGAACTAACCATCTTTTAGTTTCTAATAGTAATTCATTTTCTGATTGATTATCATCATTTGAATTTGAAATTAGATTTGTCCATTGTGTTAATATATGAATTATATATTGTCTTAATTGTGAAACAACTGTACCAAGATTATCTCTAATATCTTCTTTACTAATTAATAAATCATCTGGAGTTGTTAATTTGAAAGTAGTAGTTGATGATTCTTCTTTATTTATATCGTTTTCAATAGAATCTGGTTCTTTATTTGAATTATCATCATCATTTTCTTTAGATGTTGTTTGTTTATTTGAACTATCTTCATCATCATTATTATTCTTTTCATCAATTGAATTATTATTCTTTAAATCATTTAATCTTTTAATAATATCATCATTAGTTTCACCATATTTCCGTATTGGTTGATTTAATGATCTTAATTCATCTTGAATTTTAATAATTTCTTCATTATCTTTCTGTCTTTTAATGTCCAATTCTTTATCATCATCTTTATCATCATTTTCAGATTCAACTTCACTTTCACTTACACTGTAATCCTCATCATTAGTAGAATATTTCTCTCTTTTTCTCTTTAATCTCTGTAATCTGTCTTGTTGTTTAATATGAGTTTCTTTATTTGATTCTTCATATTCCAAATCCAACAAATGAGTTGTTTTCACATACTTTTGACTCCTACCATCCTTCGACTGTTGCACTATCTTCTTCTTCTTAGCTATCTCCTGTTCTAGTATCCTACTGAAGTCCATTATTAACCTCCTCTGCCATCTCTTCTCCGTGTCTTCTTCTTAACCAATTTCGAATATTTCGCATTCAAATAATTGAAATAAAATAAAGTAAAACACTTTAAATTTAACTGATTTCTTTATTAAAAACTAGTACAAAACTTCTGAACTGGGTTTAAGTGAATCATCTTCTTATTTATAGACATTATCTCACAGCTATGACCACCTCTTTCTCAGTTAAAACAGAAGATATCCCACTCACGCAGTTAAAACAACAGCAACAACAACAACAATTAGATAATCCATCAAGCGCCACTAGTTCAACAAACAATACTCCAAAGAAATACAATAATGATACCATAGATAAAGATAATAACGAGAATACTCCAACTCCTGAAGGAGCATCAGCTTCAGGAAGTCAAATAAGTACAGAAGTTGCATATGATGAAGATGGATTACCAATTCCAACAGGTATTGAAGAAGTTAATGAAGAAGAATTAGAAGAATCATTAAATTTAGATTTATCAAAATCAAATTCACAAGTTTGGTTAGTCAAATTACCTCCAAGATTATCAGAAATTTGGAAAAATGATTCAATTTTAGATGGTAGAGAATTAGGTGAAATTAAAATTGAAAGAGGTTCAAATCCAGCTAAAATTTTTTTAGATTTAAATAAAAATTTAGTTGAACATAAAAGTTTAGATACAGAATATCAATTAAAATTAATTAAACCAGTTGTTGAAAATCAATATGTTTTTAGTGAAACTGAATTAGATCATTTTAAACATAGATTAATGTATAGAACTCAAGTTATGGAAATGCCATTTCAACCAAAATTACGTAATTTAAATAAAGATGCACAAAATCATGCTGTTAAATATACAAAAAAAATAAAAACTTTTAAAAGAGAATTACCAGAATCAGGTATGGGTACAACTAGAAATTCATCAAAACAAATTGGTAATAATAATAATAATAAAAATAGTAAAAATAATAAATTTAGAAAATTTATTCCATATGCTAAAACAATTCCAAAAAAAACAGATTTAGTTGGTAAAATTGCACATGAAGGACAAGTTATACCAGTTAAATTAGCATTTAATAATAAATTAAAATTATTAGAACAAAAGAAAAGATTAGCACAAATGACAAAGAGAAGAACAATTAATTATATGAAGGATGAATCAGCAGGTATTTTACAAAGTAGAGCAGGACCAAATATTAATACAGGTGGTACAATTACATTATCTAAAGAATTAGCTAATGCTAAGAAAGAAGCAATTGTTAATAAAGCTGAAGGTAGAGCAGCTAGAATGGAAAGAGATAAATTAATGAAGATATTATTTAATATGTTTAATGAATTTGAATATTGGGGATTAAAAGGAATTAAAGAAAAAACAAATCAACCTGAAGCATATTTAAAAGAATGTCTTGAAACCATTGCAGTTATGGAAAGAAAAGGTACATATGCACTGAAATATAGATTAAAAGATGAATTTAAGAAAAGTAGAGATGAAGAAAGAAAAGAGAAAGGGATTCTTGATGATGACGATGATAAGAATGAAGATGAGGATGAAGATGAAGGAGAATCTGATGTTGAGATGGAGGATGTTTAAGTATTTTAAGTATTTCAAGTATTTTAAGTATTTCAAGTATTTCAAGTAGTTAAATAAAGGATCATTTACACCGCCTTGAAATGGATATTTGTTGCCACTGCGAAACAAGTGAAGAAGAACACTTAGAAGTACTACTAGTATATACCCTAGAACAGTAGAAGTAATACCATCTGTCCATTATAATGACTTCAAATCAAACAGGATTGTCTCCTAAGTCTCCTTCTGTTCTCAAATTCGATTCCACTTCAATTGATCCAAAATCAAATTCAACAAGTACAATAACTTCTTCAGGTGGTGTTAAAATTGCTGAAAATAATGATTTAGAAGCTTCTTTTACTGGTAAATCAAATAAACAAAATAATAACAATAATAATCTTATAATTAATAATAATATACAATCATCTCCTTTATTATCTTCAACTCCTCCAACTGTTTCAAAAGTTTTAATTAAATCTTATCCTTATTTAATTTTATTAGATAAAATATTAAGTGTTTTAACTTGGTCTCAAGATGATACAACTTCAAGTTTTTTATTATGTTTAAGTTGTTCTTTATTTATATTATATTTTGAAGTTATTGTTATTTATTTTGGTCATATATTATGTGTTGGTTTATTAGCACTTTATTCAAAATTAAATACTCAATTAATTGATGAAGAAAAATCTTATCCAACTTTAGATGATGTTGTTCATAGATTATCATCTGTTTCAATGAAATTTGAAATGTTTTTAAATCCTTTAATTAATTTAAATTTAACTTCATATGATTTAAAAAGATTATTATTTACAACTATTTTTTTATCACCTGCTTATATTTTAATTAGTTTTTTTTTAATTAAACCAAAATCAATGATTTTAATTGCAACTTTATTTATATTAACTTTCCATTCAAATTGGTCAAGAGTTACAAGAAGAATTCTATGGAAATCAAAAACTTTTAGATTATTATGTTTTTATATTACTGGATTAGATTTTGAACATCAACATTCTGATAAAAATTCATTATTTAAAATTGCAATGAATAAAACTAATTTAAAATTAATGGAATCAAATAATAATAATAATAATAATAATAATTCACTTTCAAATTCAACAAATAATAAAAATAATGGTCCTGTTAGATTTACTTATGTTTTATATGAAAATCAACGTCGTTGGTTAGGTGTTGGTTGGACATCAAATTTATTAAGTTATGAAAGAACTCCATGGACTGATGAATTTTTAAATGAATCTGAATCAACTGATTCATTCGAATTACCTCAATTAAATGATGATAATAATGCAATGTATTGGAGATGGGTTGATAAAACTTGGAGATTAGATTTATCAAATGATGGTGCTTTACAATTACCAAGTAATAAATCTAAAACTACAGCTGATCCAAAACCTGATGATGGATTTATTTATTATGATAATACTTGGAAAACTCCATCAACTGAAGATTCATTTTCAAAATATACAAGAAGAAGAAGATGGATTAGAACAGCTGAATTAGTTTCAACTAATGATTTATTAACTCCAACTAGTTCATTTGTTGATACTACAACTTTATTAAATAATAATACTAATAATACTACTATTAATAATGATTCTAATAGAAAAAGTTCAAGTAGTACAACAGATACAAGTGATTTATCAAATGATTCAATACCAGAACCAAAAGCTCAAACTCAACAAACTTCACAACAACAACATAACGTCTATAATAATAATAATAATAATAATAATAATTCAAGTCCACCAGGGATATCAATATCTAAAACATCAACAGTTTCATTAGATGTTCAAAACATTACAGCAACTGGTGATATTACAGCATCAGGTCAAGATAATAATAATAAGATAACAACACCATCAAAAAGAAGAAAAAGTTTAAGATTTAATGATGAACCAAGTGTTATTAATAATACTAATACTATTGAAAATGAAAAGGAGATATTTGATTTTGATAATGGCAGTGATGATGATGTTGAAGTTAAAGTTAAAGATAGTAATTATGGAAATATTAAAGTTGAATAATTACTTGTTATATTGTTTTATTTTATTTTATTTTATATTTTATTTAATTTTTTTTTGGTGGATTTGTCTATGCTATAGTTTGCTTTATTTTTTTCTCTCTCTTAATTTTTACTAGTTTTTATTTTATCTGAGTTTTCTTATGTATAGTTAGTAATCCCCTTTTTTTATACCTTTTTTTAAATTGTATAAATTAATTCAAAGATATCAATAAAATTATCAAAAAGCGGAATTGATCCGATTTAATGTTCCGCTGAGGATTCTTATCAACAGACTATACAATTACTAGAGTTTGTTTACTTATTTAAATCAAATCAATTGAATAAACATATCTTAAATATGAAAGAATTGACTGAAAAACCAAAAGTTTTATATATCCCAACAGAAAACCCAATTCACGATGAAGAAGCATGGAAATTATTAAATGAAAAATTCGAATTAATCAATTACAATTTCAAAACAACTGATGAATTTATAAAAGAATTACAATCTGGATCAAATGGTAAATTAAATAACATAAGAGCAATTTGTAGATCAAGTTGGCTTAGAGGAGAACCATATAAATCACATCATTTATTTAAAGATCAAGTTGTTTTAAATTTACCAAATTCAATTGAAATTATAGTTCAATCTGGACATGGATATAATAATGTTGATTTAATTAAATTAAATGAAAAAAAAATATTATTTTGTAATTCACCTGATTGTTGTTCTATATCAACTTCAAATATTGGAATTTCATTAATTTTACAAAGTTTTAGATATTTTACATATTTAGAAAAATTAATGAAACAAGATAAAGGGTACTATAAGACTGAAGCTGTTAATGAATTTGCTGAGAATCCAAGAGGTAAAACATTAGGTATTGTTGGATTAGGTAATATTGGATATTTAACTGCAAAAACATGTTTAAGTTTTGGTATGAATGTTATTTATTATGGTAAGAATCAAAAAATTGAATATGAAAGGGAATTGAATAAAAATGGGAATATTAAATTTATTGATAATTTAGATGAATTATTAAAATTAAGTGATTGTATTTATATTTCATGTCCATTAAATAATGAAACTTATCATTTAATTAATTTTAATAGTTTTAAAAAAATGAAATCAAAAGTTAGAATAGTTAATATAGCAAGAGGATCAATAATTGAAACTGATGCATTAATTGATGCTTTGGATAGAGGACAATTAATTGGATTAGGATTAGATGTTATTGAAAATGAACCAATTTATGATAAAAGATTAATTAATAATTATAATAATGTTACTTTATTACCGCATACTGGAGTTTTATGTTTGGATTCATTTAAAGAATTTGAAAAAAAATGTGTTGATAATTTAATTAAATATTTTTATCATGATATTTGTCCTGATGCTGTTAATAAAGAGATTTATAAATCAAGAAATAAATAGGAATTGAATAAACCTAGCTAATATAGCTAGCTAGCTATAGCTATAGCGTATAGCTATAGCTAAGGGTCATGTGCCCTGGTCACGTGCCTGCTGCGTAAGCCCGGCCGGCCGTAATGGGATCCAGAACTTTTAATTTGTGTACTAGTACTCTTTCTAACTTTTCTTTTAATATGATGATTCATTCAAGTTACGTGAAACATAGAATGATATAACCAGGGCATTAGGTAGGAATGATTAGTAAATACAATACATGTACAATGTAGTTGTGAAGTAAGTTGTACGTGCATTGTGATGAGTTAAAGAAGGTCGGAGATAATTAATTAGTCCCATAGTTAAGGACTTTATTTATTTAGTCTGAGTAGAGAACTAACTGGATAATTAATGGGAGCAGAAGAGCAGAAAAGAAGAATGACTTGGATGGAGAGTGGTGTAGTTGTGGTATATCAGGTAATCTAGTATAACTATATATATATGGTATGATTTGTATCACCACTTATGGTAGATGTATGTCTGGCTCATTGTTAGCTGAAGCTGCACCAAATTATTCACTTAATTAGAATTTGCATTTCTAAGATTTCTTATACCTTTTTCTTCCTATAACACTACAAGTCTACAACTACTATATCCATCATATAGCAACATGACTCATTTCTCATCAGATTCTGAAGATCCCCCTTCAACTCCAGAATCACAGAGACTTCAGAGGTCAACTGCAAATACAAACCCAATTACATCAACACCACCACCAATGGAAAAACGCCATCCAAGGTTTGTACATATACCTCCAAAATTCAACTCAAAATATACAAATAATGAAGATTCAAATATAGCATTCAATAATAGATCTAATGATTTGAATTCAATGAAATTAAAATCAAGGTCTTTGACTGATGTTACACCTAATACAAGTCGACAAGCTTCAAGAGTTTATACATTTGATTCTTCAAATATAAGACATTCTTCAATTAGACCTTTATCACCATCAAGTGTTTCAATGAATTCTTCTTCAAATAATTCTTCAGTTAATTCAAATAATACAAATTCAACTTCAAATTCAAATTCAACTACTCCTCCTATTCCTTCTTATCTTGGTATGTCTCCAATTCCTCAATATCATGGTATATTGAATACTGAAAGTAATAATAATTCATTAATTAATTCTTCTTTCTCTTCAAGAAAGCAATCTTCTATTCCTGCTCCTATTGTTATCAATGAAACTATCAATCAATTGAAAAAAACTAGAAGTGGGTCTTCAGTTAATAGTAATTCATCAATTGAAACTACTACTAAACAGCACAAACATTTAAGTCTTCATAGTTTAAGATCTTCTTCTAGTTCTTCAAATAATTCAAATATAAGCTATAGTAATAATATGTCAACATCTCCTTCAAAAAATTCTTCTTCAATTTCTTTGAAAAATAAATTAGGTGGTCCAACTAGAAGAACTGCAAGTTCAATTTTTAAGAAATTTCATACTTCAAGTTCATCTAGAAGAGATAGTGAATCAAATATTGATCCTGTTAAATTATCCATTAAAAGATCTTCTGAACCAGTTAGTCATTCTTCATCAACTTTAAAATTAAATAATAATGATAATGGTATTCCAATTCCACAGCAAAGAGCTTCTGAACCTTCATCATCTAGTTTTAATAGTTCGGATTTCAATGTTGATTCATTAACTAGTTTAAATAGTCAATTAAATACAGCTGATCTGTCTGGTATTGCATCAATTTCTAAAATTACAACTGGTTCAACAATTGATGATTTTACTTCTAATAATAGTAATAATGATAATTTTGATTATAAAAGAATTGATTCTGATTCAACAATTGCTGGTATTAGTAGTACACCAACTGGTGATTTTTTAAATTCAAATTCAAATTTGAAATCAAATTTGAAATCATCAAATAGTTTTATCAATTTAAAAGATAGAGAACATAATTGGAAAGCTCCTGAATCTTGGAAAGTTCAAAATACTGATAATTCAATCAATTTGAATTCACTTTCTACTACTGTTTTAGATGAAAATTCATCAAGTGAATTTCCTTCAGTTAAAAGTCCAACTCCTACTTCTCAATCAACCAATAATTTATTACTTCTTTCATCACAAGAGAATATAACTAGTACTAAGAATATATTAAGAATTGATAGTCCAATCAAACAAATACCAACAACTCCAATTAAAATCAATCATCATTATCATCAGTCTGAATTAAAAGGTTCTGCAAAATCTTCTTTGAGAATTTTTAAAGGTGATAAAAGTACAGTTTTATCTTGTACTTTAGAAACAACAGTTGAATCTTTATTAGATACATTAACTCATCGTAAAAGATTTTTAAATAAAAATGAAGATTATAATATAGTTTTGAAATATGGTGGTTTAACAAGAACTTTAGCAAGGGATGAAAAACCTTTAAAAATTCAAAGATCATTATTATTTTATTATGGTTATACAGAAAGAGATAATTTAGATTATATTGAAAGAACTGATATGTCATTTTTATATAAGTTTTTAGTTCAAGATAAAAGTGTTGAATTAATTCCAAATATTAAAAAGAAATTGTTATTAGTTGATGTTGAAAATATTGATTTAAAAAATTGGAATTTACAAGATATACCTAATTTTTTATATGCTGAACCAATTATTAGTTTAGATGTTTCATCAAATCCTTCTTTTGAATTTACAGATGAATTTATTCATGATTGTAGAAATTTAACTAATTTAGATTTTACAAATTCTGGTAGTAGAAAGTTCCCATTACCTGTTGTTCATGCTCCAAGATTACAATATCTGAATTTAGAAGTTAATTATATTAGATTAATTCCAGATGAAATATCATTTTTAAAATCTTTAACAAGTTTGAATTTAGCTTGTAATAGAATATCAAATTTACCTGATTCATTTTCTGAATTAATTAATTTAAAAAAATTAAATTTATCATCAAATAGAATTATTGAAATTCCAAAATCAATTTTTAATTTAAAAAATCTAATTAGTTTAGATTTATCTTATAATTTAATTGAAAATTTAAATTCAAATTTAATTAATTTAATTAATTTACAAATTTTAAAAATTTCTGCAAATAAATTAATTGGTAAATTACCTGATTTTTTTCAAAAGTTTCAAAATTTAATTAAAATTGATTTAAGATTTAATTCATTTAAATCAATTGATTCATTAAAAAATTTACCAACTTTAGAAGTTATTAGAGCAACTGGTAATTCAATTTCTGTTTTTAAAAGTTCTTCAAAGATGTTATATGAATTAGAATTAAATATGAATCCATTAACTGATGTTATATTTGAAATTATAATGGAAAATTTAAAAACAATTGATTTTTCAAAAGGTAAATTAACATCATGTAAATTTTTTAAATATTTACCAAATTTAGATAAATTAATTTTAGATCAAAATCATATAAGTAATTTATCAGATGATTTAAAATTTTTAACAAATTTAACTTATTTATCAATTATTAGAAATAATTTAATTGAATTACCAGTTTCAATATCAAATTTAAAAAAATTAAATTATTTAGATGTTCATTTAAATAATATCTCAAAATTAACTAATTCAATTTGGTATTTAAATAATTTAGAATATTTAAATGTTTCTTCAAATCTGTTGGATTCATTTCCTGATGCTCCTTTATCATCAATTGGTTCACCAATTTTAAGTAACAATAATAATAAAAAAGCTTTAATTTCAATTGATGATGAATTATCATTAAATAGTTTATCTCCACCAAATAGTCCATCAAAAATAATTAAAAGAAAAAGTATTGTTTCTGAAAAAAATATTATTATTGAAATTGGATTAGAAAAATCATTAAAATGTTTAAGTATGAATGATAATAAATTAACTGATTCAATTATTCAAATAATTTCAGTTTTTAAAAATTTAGAAATTTTAAATTTATCATATAATGAAATTTATGATTTACCATCAAATTATTTAAAAAATTTAAAAAATTTAAAAGCTTTATATCTTTCAGGTAATCATTTATCTTCATTACCTTGTGATGATTTAGAAAATTTTAATGAATTAAATACATTACATTTAAATAACAATAGATTTCAAAGTTTACCATCTGATTTATCTAAAATTGAAAATTTATCATCATTAGATGTTGGTTCAAATTCATTAAAATATAATATTGGTAATATTACATATGATTGGAATTGGTGTCTTAATACAAAATTAAAATATTTGAATTTTTCAGGTAATAAAAGATTAGAAATTAAACCACAACATAATAAAAGATATGATGATGATGATTCTTCAATTGATAATAATCATCCATTAGATTCATTTTTAATTTTAAAAGATTTAAGAATTTTAGGATTGATGGATGTTACATTAACTACTGATTTGGTTCCTGATCAATCTGTTGATACTAGAATTAGATCAACTTCATCTCAATTAGGTAAATTTGGTTATGGTATTTCAGATACATTAGGTGATAGAAAACATATTTCAATTAGAGATTTTGTAATTGAGAAATTTAGAGGTAATTCAGATGAATTATTAGTTACTATTTATGATGGTAGAAATTGTAATATAAATCATTCAGATAAAATTTCAAGAATTATTCAAGAAACTTTTCAAATTCATTTAAAAAAACAATTGGATTCATTAGAAGAAGAAGATACAATTTCAAAAACTAAAAAAACAATTGAAGATTGTCTTAGAGGTGCTTTTTTAACAATGAATTCTGAAATGAGTATTTTAATTAATAAAGATGATTCATCAACTTTTAGTTCTGCTGCTGTTCAAAGAACAAAAACAACTGATGATTTGATTTTAGATGAAGATGGTTTAACTGGATGTTGTGTTACAATTATTTATGTTAAAGGTGATACATTATATATTGCAAATGTTGGTGATATAATGGGTATTTTAACAACAAGTGATGGTAATTTTGATATCATTACAACTAAACATGAACCTTATGCACCTGAAGAATATGATAGAATTAGACAATCTGGTGGATTTGTTAATACTGATGGTTATTTAGATAATGTTGCTGTTGTTTCAAGAGCTGTTGGATATTTTAAATTGATTCCTCATGTTACTGCATCACCAAGTATTTATAAATTTAAATTAACTGGTAATGAAGAAGTTATTGCATTAGGTACAAGTGAAATTTGGAAAAAAGTTCCATTTGATTTAGCAAATGATATTATTAGACAAGAAAAATCAAATCCTGGAGTTGCAGCTGAAAAATTAAGAGATTTTGCAATTTCATATGGATCAAATGATAAATCAACTGCAATTGTTTTAACTTTAGGTCAATTTATTTCAAAGAAAAAATCTAAATATCATCATGAAAGATCATTAAAACCTGAAGATTTAATTGTTAGAAAATTAGATTATGAAATTGATCCACCAATTGGTAATGTTGCAATGGTTTTTACAGATATTAAAAATTCAACTTTATTATGGGATAATTATACAGTTCCAATGAGATCAGCAATTAAGATTCATAATCAAATTATGAGAAGACAATTAAGAATTATTGGTGGTTATGAAGTTAAAACTGAAGGTGATGCATTTATGGTTTCATTTCCAACTATTCCATCAGCTTTATTATGGTGTTTTCAAGTTCAATCTGCATTATTAACAAGTCAAGATTGGCCAGATGAAATTTTAACAAGTGATCAAGGTTGTGAAATTGAAGATGATCAAAATAATATTGTTTTTAGAGGATTATCAGTTAGAATGGGTATTCATTGGGGTAAACCAGTTTGTGAACAAGATATAGTTACTAAAAGAATGGATTATTTTGGTCCAATGGTTAATAGAGCATCAAGAGTTTCAGCTGTAGCTGATGGTGGACAAATTACAGTTTCAAGTGATTTTTATATTGAATTTCAAAAATTAATTAATAATGAATCAGAATTAAATTCAAATGATCATTTAAAAAAAATTAAACAAATTGATTGGGTTGAAGAAAATATTGGATTAAAAAAATTAAAAGGATTAGAAACACCTGAAAATATTTGGTTATTTTTTCCAAAACATTTAGCATCAAGAATTAAAATTTTAACAAGTAATGCAAAAACAGGATTAATTGAAAATAAAGGTAGTAAATTAATTCCAAGTGGTATTACAAGTGATACAGTTTGGAAATTAAGAAAATTATCATTAAGATTAGAAAATATTTGTAGTTATTTATCAAATAATTCATTACCATTAGGTGTTACAACTAGATCACAAACTACAGGTATACAAGATGTTAGATTTTTACATGATGTTGTTTCAAAAGAATTAGATCATCAATTATTTGGTAAAGATGCAGATTTAATGATGTTATTGGATCATATTATAGTTAGAATTGAAAATTGTGTTTCAACTTTAATTGTGAGGAAAAGTCTTGGTGAATTAAAACATTTAAAAAATGTTAAGAATGGATCATTTGTTGTTTCTGATATGGATAGTTTATGTTCTGATTTATTGAATATTTTTGAAGAATTTAAAAAAATTTAAATAATTATTTGATTTGATTTTGATTTGATTTAAAATAATTGATTTATTTTAATTTTAAAAATTAAAAGAATTAAAGAAAAAAAAAAAGTTTTATTTTATTATTTTTGTTTACGTTTTATGTTTTTTTGTGTTTTTTGTTGTTGTTTTTTATTATTTTATATATTTTGTTTGATACATTATGTTCTTTCTTTATTTTATGTACTTTTAATTAATCTTTTTACTATATTTTACCATTAAAACATGAAAAATATCGAACTCTGGCTAATGTGATACTCGATCACGTGGTACGCTGATTTTTCATTCGTTGATCGTTTTTCTCAAAATTCCCCATTCCAACAAATTAAACATATCAAATCAATTGAATTAAATGATCAATTAATTCAATATTACTTATACTTTGCCTTCATATTCAAATGATTGACATATTTCTCTAATCTTTAATTTTTTTTTTTTTTTTTTTTTTTAAAAGAACAACTTCATGTAGCTAGCTAGGCTGATGAATCAGTGATGATCCAGAATAAAACCAAGATTTAGTTAGATTTGACGATATATCTATGTACATAAATATATCAGTACAGTACATATAATAAATGCAGTTTAATGAATGGTACTTGATATTAAGTTAATTGAGTAAAGATAAAGGATTTGTAATTAATTAAATTCATTAGAGAATTTTTGATGTATTCTAGATTGAATTAAAGAATTTGAATAACTTATTTAAAGCTATGATTATTGAATTGCATGACTTGGAGAGGATCAAATGTGGTTTTGATAATTCATTTAAGAATTTTTGATGTATTCTAGATCAAATCAAAATACAACATTTTAAATTGAATTCTCGATCATATAGTAGACCGATAGCTAGAATTATAAAATCAGCTTTATTGATAATAATTAAATAATTAAATAATTAAATAAAATTGAATTAACAATAAAGCTATATGGTTGGTGATGTATAATAAACTGGAGAAAAGGAATAAAAAGAAGAGTCATATGGTGAATATGTGATTCTCTGTAGAATAAATTTAAAAAATATGCATCAAGAAGCAAATAAGAATGTGTTCTGAATTTTCTGAATTTTCTTAATTTTTCTTGTAATTTCTTAATTATAAAACTGGAATTTAAATTAAATCAATTATAAGTTAAATTAAATCAAATCAATTAACACAATTAATATAAGTTAACGTAAGCCGAGTAAACAAAGTGCTTAATGTTTTTAAAAAAGGGGGAGAATTAATTAAAGCAGTTAAAGCAATTTATAAAGCAATTAAGCGTTTAATTTTTATAAACCAGCTATACATAATTAAAATTTAAGAGAAAAAAAAGGAGGCTAATTCAATATGATTTAAAGATCCAGCAGAATTCTGGATTATTGGAGTTATAAGCTGAATGAATTTTAAGTTGGGAGTACGTTGTCATGCTCAAAACAAAAAACAAGAGGAATTGAAATTGAAAATGAAAATGAAAAAGGGTATTTGAATAATGAAAGGGTTTTATGGGATTAAGTTTGATTGATTGAACTGAATTGAATTAATTAAGAATGATTAAAGTAATTTATTCTATTATAAAATCATTAAAATGTTTCATTTGAAGTAATATGAATCAAATTATATGTTTATTTACATTTAATGTACATGTTGTAGTATAATTATAGTAAATTTTTAATGGTAAATATAGCTAAAACAAAACAGAATAAAAATTAATGAGTATCCCTTAAACTTTAATTAATCTTAATAAGAAATTAAAATGGATTGAATAAATTTGAAACTGTGAAACGGTTTTTTGAACTTCTTTTAAAGCTTTAAGAAAAGACAAAATTAAAAGCAAGAAAAGCAAAAAAGGATAAATTTGCTTCACTCTAGTATGTTCGGACAATCCGAGAATCAGGTTAATATGATTCCGGACGCACGTTACTCCTCCTTTATAAAAGTTTAAAAATTCTAGAAAAATAATATGCTCATCCTCATCTGCCCCTTTCAATGGACTGTTTACAGTTAGGAAAGCATGGGATTACATGGATTAACATTAAAGTAGGATTGGTTTAAAGGAGTTGAGTTGAGTTGAGCTTGATTACATTACAGTAAATTGAATTAATTTAAAGGGATGAAATTAAAGAATAGCAATTAAATATTATAAGAAATCCAGCTGAATTTAATGCAAATAAATTTCAACTATACGTCTGCTGCATGTTTGTTCTACTGCAAGAATTCTAAATGGAATTTATTGATAACAAGTGACGTACGGTCATACTAATTACGATGACCTAGCTGTATCACATATACTATACTATCCAGGATACAATCAGTACAATCAGTATATGATGAAAATGATGGCTGAATTTAAGGGAAGTGAATTCGAATTTTCACCATTTCCATTTTAAAGGGAAAAGCCAAAAATAAATTAAAATTAAAAATAAGCACGGTACGTAATAGGAAAGTATGCGGGCGGACTTAGCAGAGCACGTGACCGCCCCAGCCAGCTGATTTCCCCTCGCGCAATACACTCTCGCTATTATCGCAGGGCAATTGTTCTGCGCACGACCACAGAGGCGTATTTGGATAGTATAAATAGAAGCTGATTTGCCCTTTTTTCAACAACTGGTTTGCCTGCTACTTGTTCTTGTTGCAACTATAGTTCAAATCAGATATCCCCCATCTCTGTTATACCCCTATATACTCCAACTACTTACAAGTTACTACTATCGTTATGTCTAATACCTCTGATAAATTATCTTTACCAATGGGTTCTTTACCTCCAAGAAAAAGAGCTAAAACTGATGAAGAAAAAGAGCAAAGAAGAGTTGAAAGAATTTTAAGAAATAGAAGAGCTGCTCATGCTTCAAGAGAAAAGAAAAGAAGACATGTTGAACATTTGGAAAATTATGTTTTAAAATTAGAAGATAATTTATTAAAATTATATAATAATCAATTAAATTTATTAAATAATCAAAATAATTTATTAAATCAATTACCAAATAATTCAAAAAATAATATTAAATTGATTGATGTTACTCCTGTTGATAAGATTAATAGACCTGATTATTTAGAAATGACTACTGTTACTGAATCAAATATTAATTCAAATTCAAATCAAGTTGTTAAAAAAACTCAATCTAGAAAGAAATCAAATAACAATATCGCCCCTTTAGTTAAAGAAGAAATCCCTTCTCCAAGTTTTGAAGAAGAATTATCTTCTGACGAAGAAGATTCAATTGTTAGAGCTTTTAATTCAAAAAAAAGAAGAATTGATAATCATAATCAACAAGAACAACAACATCAACAACAACAATTATTAAACTCTTATTTATCTCCACCTTCATCAACTTCTCCATCTAAATTTAAATTAGATGAAGAATCAATTTTAAAACAAGAATATTCAAATTTATTTGATGATCAACCAATTTCAACTTCAAATGAATTAAAACAATCTCCTTCATCTTTAGAATTATTTAAACATGATCAATCTCAATCAATTAATAATAATAACAATATAACAATTGATCCATTTATGATTAAATCAAATGAAGATCCAATTACTAATGAAGAATTATTTTCAAATGATTATGGTTATAACTCAAATGAAATTCCAACTTTTATAATTACAAAACAACAACAACAACAAGCTCACGATGATTTTAATACAATGGTTGTCGATGATTTAATTGCTTTTAATAATGTGCATCATCCAGCAGTGATGATACACTGAAGAATTTACTTTATGGTACCTACTTATACAACATTATTTGCTTCAATTATCTATTTATTTTACCTTTTTTCTTTTCATTTTAATTTAATTTGTCTATGGGGGATATCTGTTTTTAAATTAAATTGAAAAGAATTAAATAATTTAAATTGGTTAACAATATTTACTATGGTACCTTTTAATAGGATTCATTAATTTGATATTCTTATTAATTATTCTTTTGGTCTGCAGCACCATTAAATGCAACTATTTCAAATACTTCCATTGATGATCCATTTAACTTTGATGATTTTACTTGTTTATAAGTGAATGAATGAATTTTTTACAAATTGGGTTGCTTATTTATTATTATTCTGGGTTTTTATTTAATTATTATATTATGACTTTGGTTTTTTTGTTGTTCAATATTTTTTCATATGGGTTTTTATTATATTTGGTGATGTTATTTTGTTTCATGTTTCTGTTTTAATCAATTTAATTTCTAATATTTCTAATCAATTTACAATATTTCAATTCTGTTTTTCCTTCAATTTCAATTTCAATTACAAAAAATTATAAAATTACTTTAAAAAAAATTAAAAAAATTAATAAAAAAAAAAAAAAGAAGCAAATTAACTTTTTTTTTATTAATTAATTTAATTTTAATTTTAGTTTTATTTTATTGAATGCTTTCATTTATTGATTTAGTTTCAACCGATACGCAATTCATGTGGCGCGTTTATTCAGCGACTGGTTTATGCGAAGTTTATTATTATTTCAATTTATAATTATATTCTTATTCAATTTTAATTGCTGTTGTTGAATTTCAAAATTGGATTCAGTGATTTGATTAGATTTCTTATTAATTAATTAAATTGGCTTTATTTTATTGATTATTATGATTGTTTTATTTTTATTCAAAATCTTTCTCTCTTTTAGTATATAGAATTTTTATTATTTTAGTTGAAGTTGATTTAGTTGATTGTTATTTAACATCATTGATTTATTATTTACTTAGTTAGTTTTAGTTAACTTTTTATCACATTACCTTAGAATTTATATTTCTTCATTCATTTTATATCTTTTTTTTAAATGATTATGATTGATTCATTTTCATTACCTTTTTTTTTTTATTTTATCTTTTATTTACTATAACATATTATACATATACTCATTTTATTAAATTATTATTATTATTATTATTACTTTACTTTACTTTATTAATATATAAGTTGTTTTGTTTATTATTATTATTATTATTATAACCTGTTTAAAATTTAGTTTTTAGTTTTTAGTTTTTGTTTTTGCTCATGTTTAATTGCATTTTTTTTTAATTAAATATCTCTTTCTTCTTGTTAAATTGTTGTTGACTTGACTTAATTAATTAATTAGATCTATAAATAAAATACTTAATTCATTTTAATTTAATTAATAATTGTAAATTTAAAATTATAATTCATAACTAATGGTAATATGGTATACTTAATTAATTTAATTAAACTACATGTATGTAAATTATAAATAAAGGTATTCAATTATAATTAGAATATACATCTATATACTATACAAGTGTATATGATTCCTAACGAACTAAATCATGGTGGTTATTTCGTTCATATGTTATTTGTAATATAAAAAATATAATCAAATTAATGGAAGTAATTGAATATGCTAATACATTCAAATTTAAAAAAAAATAGATAAATTAGAATCATGTGATGAATTTATTTAACTGAGAGATTAATAAGATTCAAAGGTATGGCTGAAATAGATAGATCAGAATATTATCAAATGGTTCAAGAGTTGAAACAAAATTGTTTTATGGCTGGTCATGGTTTGAACACTGTTTTATCTAATTATGTTTTAGCTGGTTCTTTAAGTATATGAAGCAGTTTTAAAAAAAAAAAAAATTCAATTTGGAAGAAAAAATACATAGAATTATCTATATTCTAAAATCACAAAAGCATATTCCTATGAATTATTACTGGTTCTGGTAATCTTCCAATTCATCAAACATTATTTACAGAACCATTTTATAAATATGTTGTTGGTGTTGTTAAAAGTGTTGATCATTCATTTCTAGATAAAGATTTCCATTATATATCTTGTCTTATTGAAAAAAGTGAAAATGGTTGTAATCATGTTGGAAGATCAAATGTTTGCAAGTTCAAAAAGTACATATTGAAATTGTATTTTGGTTTGTTACAATTGAATATCATTTCAATCCAAGACCTAAAAGGTTTAAAGATGGATAAGAGTTACAATCAATTGGTAGTTAAAATCGTTAAAGGTGCTAAAAAGAATTTTAATGACGATTGTACTAGTGATAAGAACATTAAAAGAATTGATAATGCTTGTTCTTCTTGGAAAAGTAATAGTTTATATTAATATATTCTACAACATCATACCAAATTGGCATATTGATATTGTAATGATAGATATAATTCTGCTAGATTCTATTCTAATTCAATGGACGTTAATATATATATTTTTTTTTTTTTTTTTTTATATTGGAAAAACAAATTGAAATTAAATAAATGTATAATAAAAATGAAAATTAATAAAATTATAGCATATAGCCCAGAAATATCTTTGAATTAAACTAAAAAGTTGGCTCGTTTCAGATCGTGTCTCACTCAGAAATATTTCATAACTAAGGGTTTAAACTACAATAATAACATTCTACAAATTAATTGAAATAATCAGAAGACTATAAGATATATTATAATATAATATTCAAGAAAAAAGATTTCTCATTAAATTTTTATTAAAAGATAAAAGCTATGTAAGTAAGAAGAAAAGGATAATTAATCAATCATATTTAAATAGATTCAACTTCTAAAGTTGGTGGTAAAGATTGAATTAATTTTTTAGCTTTAGTTGCATCATTAACAATTAAAGTATATAAATGTTTTGAACCTCTAATCTTAAATTTAGTTTGTTTGAATTTTTTACCATTTAAGTTTAATTTAGAATTGGTTTTAATTAAAGCTTTCTTAACATCAGCTCTTCTTGCTAATTCAACAAATTGTTTGATATCAGTGATTTCTCTCTATATTATTGATGATGAGGGTTATGTTAGTATTAATGTTGAGGTTTTTGTTGATTAGTTTGATTTTGATTTTGATTTTGAAATTTATGGATGGTTTCGAAGAATGTAGGAGGAATTGAGGTTACTTTGATTGAACTTTATCTCATTTAATTATAAGTTAAATGATCTTTGTTTGTAATTGTAATGATTGAAATAATATTAACTATTTGATCATTATTTCAAATAAAATATCTGATTAATTTCTTGAGATGACTTTAATTTATCAATAATGATCTATAAAACATTTTGTATTAATGATAAAAGAGTTATGACTTGAAATAAATAAACAGTAATTATATTACAGTTGATGAGTTACTGTAATTAATAATGATTGAAATTTGTTTGTAAATTGAATACAAATTCATTAAATTGAACTTAATTAATCTAATTAATCTTTAAACATTTAATAAACTTTGATAATTAATGATTAACACATCATTCAAATTCTTAATTCTTAATATTATTATTCTTTAATATAATACATGATCATATCTTATTAAATTCTTAATTTTTCATTCATGAATTAAATTTCTTGATAAAATGATAATAAATCCTTCATTTCCATTCTTCAATTCTTCATTTCAAAAATCAACATGATATATCTCTCAATTTGAACATACAGCCATTGTAAATATTATAAATATGAAGTTATTTGTTGTAATTTAACAAATCTATATGATCACTTTAACATACAGACTTAATAATTTGAATAATTTGAATCCATCTCGCCATACAGTGCGAAACTCAATTCGGAATGAAAAATTCAAGAGAGAGGGCTGGGAAACCCTCGCTCGGTGCACGTGACTGGCATATTTTAATTAATAGAAAAGAGATAAGCTAATATAGTAATAATAAACTAAGATAAGATATAGATAAGATTAAAAATCATTCAAGAGAATCAGAAAAAAAGTCATTTCATATCTGTTAATCATGAATATTATAAGAACTACAGTATATAGTAGTTCGAGGATGGTTCCCATCCACCTTCATTTGACCCAAATGAACAGCCAACATAAGCTGTAAAATCACCAAATGGCGAAAAAAAAGTGCATGTAAGAAATATTATATCAACAAACAACTTTCATAAACATAATCATCAATACCAGAAATATGAATGTAGAAAATGATTGACAAAGTTTTAGGTGAAAATAAACTTCATTGGTACCCCTGATGAAACCCGTTTAAATTTCCAAGAAGAACTGAAAAATGTTGAAGATTCTAAAATGTATTACTTTAAAAATTTAAGGATTTTTTTGAATGAAAATTTCAAATATATGAATGAAAATTATGAATTTGTAGCATAATATATAATGGTAATGATAATGATAATACTTATAATGAACATATTCCGTAATGAAATTGATTTAGATCCAGTTGTTTCTAAATTATTAGAAGAAATGGATGAGAATAATGATATTGATGAACATGATTCTATTGAACTTTGAGAATAGTTTTAAAGCTTTTGAAGCTGTGGATATTAAATTAGCAACAGTAATTTATTGGTATCCAGTTTTTATTATTTCTAATTATTTGCTTAATTCTTCTTTAATTTCCATGATAATTAATTGCTGCTAGTCTATATGGTTCTACAATTGATATTATCTTCTCAAAAATCTCCATTTCTTACATAGTTATAATTCAATTCATTTCTAAAATCGATTTAACAATTCTTATCAACCAAGTCGTTTCTCTTTTATACTGAAAATCATTTTAATTTAGCTCCAAAGGCAACCAAACCAACGTAAAGGCAAAATCTTGAAAAAGTGGAGAGAGAATGTAGATTGATTGAACCAAATCAAAAGAAACTGAGGCAAACCAACAAGATTGGAAGTAGATGAAATAACCCATGTTATTCATCTATAACTAAGTGAGATAGTTAATATCATGATGAATTGATGTTTGCTGTGAAAAAAGGGAAAGAAAGAGGAAGAACAAGTGTTGAATGTGTTGATAAATTTGCCTTCAATTTAAAGGGAGCGAGTTTACTTACAATTACTATAATTCAATTCTACTAAAACATCTATTCAAAGAGACTGTAAAGTAATAATATATAGTATATCTAGCTAATCAATATCTAATTAATACATTTCATTATAATTTATAAGTTATAAACTTTTCTAATTGCAACACCTAATCTTTCTAAACCAACTTTTAATTCACTTAATGGAACAGCAGCATAAGTACCTCTAAAGAAGAAAGTATTATCATGAGCTTTAAAATTAGGTGATTGAAACCAAGAACCAGGAATTAATAATGAACCTTCTTTTAATGATTGTTCATAAACTGCATTTTCAACTTGAATTGGATCACTATTATATTTAGTTTTAAATTCAGGATGTTTTGATGCATCTAAAACAATTGTAAAAAACATACCTGCTTCAGGTGGGAAATAAGTTGTAACTTCATTTGGCATATTTTTATGTAAAACATCCAATGTAAAATCTCTTTTAATTGTATATTCTTTTCTTAATGCAATTAACCAATCTAAATAACCTGATTGACCCCATCTACCTAATAAACCTTGAACTAAAGATTGTGTAAAACCAGATGGTGTTTGAATTGAAACTTCATGTAATCTAACAAATCTTTCTAATAAATTTTTTTGTGCAACAATCCAACCTAATCTAACACCTGGTGCTAAAACTTTTGAAAATGAATCTAATCTAATAACTCTACCTTCAGTATCTAAATGAGAAAATGATTTAACTAAAGCATTTAAAAATTCTTCATGTGATTGTTTTGGTTCATCATATGAATGATTTGGATCTTCAGATTTACCTTGTTTATATTCATTCATTTGTAAGAAATAATAAGGTTCATCTTCAACTATAATAAAATCATGTTTACAAGCAATTTTATAAATTGCTTCTCTTCTTTCATTTGATAATGAAGAACCAGTTGGATTTTGTCCAGTTGCAATTGTATATAATAATTTTGGTTTTTTAGATTTAGTTGAATCCCAATTATTTAATAAATCATCTAATTTTTCAGGAATAATACCAAATGAATCCATTGGAACAGGAACAAAATTAACTTGTAATGGTCTAGCAGTTTCAATTGCTGATGAAAAAGTATATTCTTCAACTAAAATTGAATCATTTGGATCACAAAAAGTTCTTAAAGTTGAATCCCAAGATTGTGTATTACCAACAGATAAAATAACATTCCAATCATCATTTGGAATCTTATGAATGATTTTAGTATGTTCTTTAATAAATGAAACTAATTCAGGTTGACCTTCAGTAAAACCATATTGTAATGATCTAGCTAATGGAACATCAAATTCTTCAACTTTATGTTTAAATAATTCAGTAGTAACATTAGATTCATCAGTTGGTTTAACTGCAATACCATCTGCAAAAGGAGGTTCTGGTGAATAAGCAGTAACTTTATCCCATGGGAAATATTCAGACATTGGTAATCCACCACCTAAAAAGACAATATCTGGTTTATTATAATATTTAAAAGCAATTTTTAAAGGAGAAGATTTTCTTGATTTTGCTTCATTAGAAAGCAGATGATGTAAGTCTTTAACAGTCATGATTCAATTATAGTTTCAATTGTATAAAAAAAAACAGAAGTAAAATAAGAAAAAAAACAGATATGAACAGGAAATCAATGAGTTTAAATACTTTATCGATTAAAATGACTCGAAATTTGAAAAATGGAAAAACGGCGATTACGTAAGCCGGTGGCGGTTAGCGCTGGCCGGTAGCCGGCGATAGCCGATAGCCGGTGTTAACCGCTGTACTTATTACTACATTGGTAAATACATTAAATTAAATGGTGTAAATGGTAGAAATGTAAGAAGGTTAGTATTTTAGTTGCTGTAAATTAAAAGTTCAATAATTCATACTTACAAAAAAAAAAGAGGAAACATAAGGTAATTGATGATAAAAACAACAAAGAAATTCAAATTAAACAATTGAAACTATTGATTTAGAAACTCTTAATTTTATATTAAGAAACCACAATTTAGTTATACTCTTAATTGATTAACAAACTTCATATTTAATTAAATACAATTTATATCTAATAATTTAAACCATTATACTTCCCTCAAAAAGTAAATAAAAATGAATAATTAAAATTTAATTAAAAAACAATTTAATTTCTATCATATAAATTAAATTAATAATTCATATTAAACTAAATCCAACTTATAATTTATGGTTAGTTTCAAAATCAATCTATTAAAATTAAATTATCAAAAATTCATTTATTATTTCTTTAAATTTGTATAATCTTTTGTAAACTTTCAATAAAATTAATTAAATAAATAGAAAAAAGATCTCAATTGAATTTAAATACATTAATTGATTAATTGATTAATTGAATTGTCAATATAATATAATAGTTTATCAAAATTGTAAAAAGAATAAAAAAACTTATTTATAATTCCAAATATTTCATTTAAATTGTATTTTTAAACTTCAAACATAATCACTATATTCAATCAATCAATATATCCATTTTGAATGATTTAGTCGATACAAACAAACCTGTAAATCAAAGAATAGAATCCTTATTTTTTTTTTAGATTAAAGTCATCAATAATAATAATATAGGACATGATTTCAAATAAATTGATCATATAAAAAAAACATAGAACTCATTCAAAAATTGTTTTAAAAAAAAAACCTATATTGAATGACTAAAGAATAAAAAATAACATTGTATAATTTGAAAATTTAAAGAACTTTGAAGGGAGGAGACGTTTAATGTAATTCAACCCAATCAATTATTTAAATCATTGAAAAAAAAATTAAGATACCAAAATAATAATGATAAAAATATAACTTTAATAATGATCAATCAAATGAAAATCTAATTCTAATAAATAAAACTTCAAATTTAATAAATTCAAACTATTGTAAACAATCAAACAATTCTTTATAAATCCAATTATGATAATTCAATTTCAAATCTTAATATCCAATAATTCAAATCAATCAATCTTACCAAAACTTTAAAAAAAACAATAATCAATTAAATAATCAAGAACTGAAATAAATAACAATTTAAATCCGGAACATACGACAGTGGAAGCCAAAAATAGTTTTAATTAAACTGAAATCAATTTCAATTAAATTAATAATTGATGATTTCCATTTTGAATTAACTTACCAATAATAAATTCAAAAATACTAAATGATTCTTTGAATTAACTGCGTTCTAAAATTGAAATTTAACAGGATTCATAAAATCTTTTATTGTTAAAAGTACCATGATATAAAAATTGGAGACAGAATCTGAATTGAAGTTTAAATATTAATTGAAATCTTGAAAAGAAAATCATGTATAACAAAACACAAATGATTATTGAATTAAAATTGAATTTTAAAAATTGATAATTATTAAGCTTAAATCATTCAAAATGATGTCTCTATTAGTTTCAATTAAAATAAGTTTAATCAAGTAAAGTAAAAATATCTTTGGTTTTATTAGAATCTGATACGATAATATTCAATTAATAAAAATATGATTGTTTTAAAGAAAGAAAAATTATATCATGGATTGTTCTAATAAATTGAATCAATTCTTGTCCCAAACTTTGCCTATTTCGAGTCAATAATGAATCTCAAACTTCATACAAACATTCAATAAATTTCAAATTTCAATGAATAATCAAAGTACATGTAAATGGAAGAAGAGAATAAAAACTAAAAACTAAGAAAAAGGGTGTCATATACAATAGAGAAGTGTGGGGTGTCACCTGCCAATCATCTTTGGTTAACTTAAAACAGTTACAGTTGTAATTGAATTAAATTAACGAAGAAAATGAATGACTTTTTGCATTGATTCAAGTACTCTAACTAAATCCAGTGTGTAATTGAAATTGAAATTGAAATTGAATTGATTGAAATAAAACTGAATTGTCTTAGAATTAAAAGTAATTCTGTTTAAAAATATGAAAACTAATTTAAATTGGAAATAAGTTATTCTTAATAAAACCTTGATAATATATTAAATTCAATTAAATCAATATACGTACCATATATCAAAATTGAGTTGAAGTTGTTCTTTTGAATGAGTTTCTAACTGTGATATACCAAACCAAAGCCAAAGCCAATCTGAATCCTGTTACCTGCTGTCTTACCACCAACCACCAGTAAGTCATGTTCCCTGGACTCTTCCAAAGAAGAAGAAACACCACTTAATTTACTTAATTTCTTAACAAATCAAATTTTCTCAACGCGTTCAAAAAGTAAACAAACAACAAAACAACAAAACAACTCTTTTTCTTCTGTTTTATGATTTTTATCACTGTAATACATACAATTATAATATCAATATGACTACCGTTGGTGCTGATAATGCTAATAAGGAAAATATGGTTCCTGTGGTTCCTTTGATGGCTTCTAAACAAAAAAATCAACTTAATAAAACATCAACTAATTCTAATTCATCTAATTTATTATCAATTAAAAATGCATCTAAATTAATTAATGATAAATTATTAGCAAAAGGTTATTTTTCAACTAATCCTAAAAAACCACAAAAAATATTATTTTTATCAACTGATTATTCTGAAATTTTAAATGAATCACAAATTAATCAAATTGAATTAAATGAAACAATGTATAAAAATGATAAAAATATAATTAATATAATGTATTCATTATTGAATGGTTTAGATCAAGATATTAAAACTAAAGAACAATCTTTAATGAATTTACAATCTAAAGATAATAAAATAAATGAATTAAAAAATCAATTAAATCAATTAAATAATCAATTGAATTTAAAAGATAAAGAAATTAATTCATTAAAAACTGATAATTTTAAATTAAATTTACAATTAAAAGATACTAATTTAAAATTTATTAATTTATTTAATAAAAATAATCAATTAGAAAAAAATTTTAAAATTTATTCAAATGAAATTAAAAGACAATTACGTAGAAATGATTTAGAAATTGAAAATTTAGAATTTAAATTAAATGATACATTAAAAAGAAAACATAATATATCATCATCATCATCATCACCTTTGTTAACTATTGATAAATTTGATAAATTTGATAAATTTGAAAAAAGACAAAAGTTAGATAACGATAGTTTGATTAATATAATTGAAGAAAATGCTAAATTAAAAGAATCATTATTAGAAAATGTTGGATTTTCATTAAATATTTATAATTTTATAAAACAATCATCAACTACCACTAATGCTACATTACCACAACCTAATAGTTTTATTCCAACTACTGATGATTTACTGAAATTAGATTTATCTAAATATAATATAGATGAATTAAATCAATTATATTTAAAATTAATTAAATCAATTGAATTAAATGAAAATGATGAATCAATTATTGAAGATACGTTTAAGTTTAAGAAACGTAAACTTAATAATTATAATTGTAAAGATCAAAATAGTGAAATTGTTGAGTTAAATAAGAAACTGAAGGAAATGGAGAGCAATTATGAACGTGTTTTAAAGATTATGGAAAGTTGGAAGAGGTTTAAACATGAAGGATAGGTTTTGGTGTTGTTTATTGTATATTAGTTTGATGTTTTGTTTATTGTTATTATTTTTTTTGTGTATATTTAAGTTTGTTTTAATTTATATAATTAAATTTAATTATTTTTGTTAATGAAAGTAAATATACAGAAAGAAAGAAAACAAGAAAAAAACAAATATGACAATCTTTTTTTGAAAAAGTAATAAAAAACAAAAAGAAAGCTAAACTAATTGATATCTAGTATTTTGATTAATTGGTGGTTCATATAAAGAATAATAATCAACCAATTGTCTATTCAAATTACCTTCACCTAACAAAGGCAATTTAAATAAATTTCTAATTGAATAAGGTTCATCATCTCTTTTTAAAAATAAGAAATCTAACCAATTTGTAACAAAACCATAATTAAATGAATAATCTTTATAATTACTTGCAACATTACCATAATTTGGATCATTATTTGATGATTTCTTATTGAATAAATCAGTAACTAAGAAAAAATTAGTAACACCTAATATTTTACAATAATTTGATTTTAATAATTTATCAGGTAAACAAAAAAATAATTTTCTAATTAATGTTTTATCATTTTCAATTAATTCATCATTTTCAATCATAATTTGTTCTTCAATTGGTACTGAAGCTCCATTTGCTAATGGATTAAAAGTTTGATGTCTTTGAGTTAATTCATAAGTTGTTAAACCTTTTGAAATTTGAATAAATTGACTGAAACATAATGTTGATAACCAAATTAATTGAATTATTGACCAAATAAAAATATTATAAATAAAATGAGATTTTAAATGTCCTGTACATAATTCATCATTTAACCAAAAACATGAATCTTCTAAATCATCATCTAATTCATCAAAATATTCAAATGATAATTTAATATAAATTATAATTGAAATTTCTAATGACCAAATAAAAGCAAAAAATAATTTATGATTTCTTAATCCAATATCATTAAATGTCCATGGACAATAATGATCAAATTTTGCAATATTTTTACCATTTGTATTTGAAAATCTTGATCTTAATGGTTTTTTAATTAATGTATCTTTACAAAAATGTTTTGTATCAAATTTTCTTTTATTAATTAAATCAATTATTGAATTTTTAATTTTATTATTATCATTTAAATCATTTGGTATAAATCCTGGATTTAAAAACATTGTTTTAAAATATGATAAAATTGTTAATGTTGATGAAATTAAAAATAAAAAATTTAAAAATGGTAATTCATTAAATGTATTTGGTAAAATTTTAAAAAACCATGTTGTAATACACCAAAATGCTGATGATGAAAATATACCTGCTAAAAATGGTGAATTTAATAATAATGAATTTGATTCTTTTCTTGAATAATTTAAAATTATAAATTTTTTAATTAAAAAAATTTGTAATAAAAAAATTATTAATGATAAAATTAATTTTAATAAAAAATTTTTATTTGATAAAATTTTAAAAATTAAACCAAAAATTAAAATTGGTAAAAAATAAATAATTAATTTTGAATTTTTTTCATTTAATTTAAATTTTAATTTTTCATTTTTTTTATTAATTCCAATTTCAAATAAAATTGAATTTAATAAATTAATACAATTCATATCTTTTGAAATATCATCAATTGATTTATTATCATTTGTTTTAATTGATAAATCTGAACCATTTTTAATTAATGAAAACATACAATCTCTTGAATTTCTAACCATTGCCCAATGTAATGGAATCATACCATCTTTATCTTGAATATTTAAATTAGCACCTAATTTAATTAAATAATCAACTGTAAAACGATCACCTTGATAAGCAGCCCAATGTAATGAAGTTCTACCTGATGTATCAATTGAATTAATATTTAAATTTGTAAATTTAGTAATATAAATAATCATCATTATATTTGATGATAAAGTAGCTAAATGTAATAAATTAAAACCTTGATTATCAATAATTTCAGTATGAGCACCTTTTGTTTCTCTAATTAAATAATCAGTTATATAAACTAAACCATATCTAACAGCCCAATGAATTGGAGTTGATTTAAAATCCCCACCTAAATAATTTATATCAGCACCATTTTTAACTAAAAATTTACAAGTTTTTAATCTATTATTAATTGAAGCCCAATGTAAAGCAGTTGTATTATCTTTGGATAATGTATCATTAATTTGAATTTTTTTTGAATCTAATAATTCTTTTAATGTTTCAATATCACCTCGTTGTGAAGCATGCATGAATGTTTTTAAATTGGTTGTATATGGATCATCAATATTAAATGAATTATTTGAATTATTTGATTTATTTGAAGTTGTTGTTGTTAATTCATCTAGGTTTATTTCATTTAATACTTCTGTTGAATCAATTGTTGCTAAATCTTCTTGAGTTTGATTGTTTGAATTATCATATGGATTTGAAGATTGAATTGGATTTAAAGATTGTAATTCAGTGTCTGTCATTATGTTTAATGAATTTAATCAAATGAAAGAAAAAAAGGGAAACACAAAACCTCAGTACTAATTTAGAGGCTGAATCGAGTGTGATTTAAATCAACACTTTTCCAAGGCTGTGCCAGAGTACTTTATTAATTGTTATATTAATTGTTAATTTGTTATACGTTAAGTAAATATAAATAAAAGATATATAAAGAGATTTAATTTAATTTAATTCAATTAAGCTGCAATAACTCTTAAAGTATTTGAATGACCAACACCACCAGCATGACCTTGAATAACAATAACTGGATCACCTCTTTGAACAAAACTTAATTTAATACATTCTTTAATTGCATGTTCAACTCTATTTTCAACATCAGCAGCCCAATCATTTGATTTAGAACCTTCATAAAAATAAGGATAAACACCTCTATATAAATGAGAAAATCTAGCAGCTCTTTCATTTCTAGTAACCATAATAATTGGACAATTTGGTCTATATTTTGAAACTAATCTAGCAGTATTACCAGAAATTGATAAACAAATAATTGCTTTTGCATCTTGTTCAAAAGCAGATGAAACAGCAGCAATTGCAATTGTTTCTTCAACTCCACATGGTTTTGGTTGACATTGTCTTAAATCATCAAAATTTGATAAATAAGGTAAACCTTGTTCAGCAATTAAACAAGTATTATGCATCATTGAAACAGCTTCAATTGGATAATTACCTTTAGCAGTTTCACCAGATAACATAACACAATCAGCACCATCTAAAATTGCATTACCAACATCAGAAACTTCAGCTCTTGTTGGTCTTGGATTATAAGTCATTGATTCTAACATTTGAGTTGCACAAATAACTGGTTTACCAGCTAAATTACATTTAGCAATTAATTGTTTTTGAACAATAAAAACTTGTGGAGCAGGGATTTCAATACCTAAATCACCTCTTGCAACCATAACACCATCAGTAACTTTTAAAATTTCATCAAAATTATTAACACCTTGTTGATTTTCAATTTTAACAATAATTTTAATATCTTTACCATCATCACCTAAAACTTTTCTAATTTCTAAAACATCTTGAGCAGTTCTAATAAATGAAGCAAAAATCATATGAACATTATTTTTAACACCAAATCTTAAATCAGCTTGATCTTTTTCAGATAAAGCAGGTAAATCAACATCAGTATTTGGTAAATTAACACCTTTATGAGAACAAATTTTACCAGCATTAATTGATTTAACTTTTAAAGTTTTTGAATCAACAATTTTTAAAACTTCAAATGATAAAACACCATCATCAACAAAAATAATTTTACCAGCTTGAATAACTTTAGTAATATTTTTATAATCAATATACATAATTGAATCATCAGATAATTCTTTATATTGATCATCAGTTGTAAAAATCATTTCATGTTCAGGTGGAATTGGATAATCTAAATTATCTTTAGTTGTACCAGTTCTAATTTCAGGACCTTTTGTATCTAATGCAATAGCTAATGGTCTACCTGGAAAGATTTCTTCGGATTTTCTAGCATTATCAATAACAGATTGATGATATTCATATGAACCATGAGAGAAATTCATTCTACAAATATTTAAACCAGCTTTTCTTAATTTAACTAACATTTCAGGATTATTAGTTTTTGGACCAATTGTACCAATGATTGAAGATCTTCTGTATTGTTGATCAGGAGTAGCAGTGACATCTAAGGATGTTAACCAGGATAATTTAGACATGAT